>JAVJIF010015787.1:0-125041 GCA_038442645.1 Agave tequilana
GCATTGAGAACAATATGTACTTCTTCACTCTACCGTATCCCACCAGGGAGAACTCTTAGAGGGTTCCCCGAACTGCTAGCTGCGGTGTCTGGCTAGGCTGCGACATGGACAAGCACATCAAGGTCGGGTCTCGGCTCATCGGGCACAAGACGCAACTCACCTATGTGATGTTGGAAAAAATATACGAATTACTGCTAAGCTATTTAAATTAAAATTACAGGAAGGAATGAACTTCTGTTTTTTGATCGAGGAGTGGAGCACTGTACTTAAGAGTAGATCACGCCCTCTAAGAGAGTATCTTGGTGCAGCAGGTTGATGGCGGCCTATCCTCCAGGATTCATTGATCACTGGCCCTGTGAGCATGCACTCGCACTGGACAGGCCCTCGAACAGCTCAGTTTTGTTTCCTCCAAAGATACAGGGAAAAACTGAAGAGTTTAAAAAAATTTCTAAAGTGGAAGAAGATGGTTGAGTAATTGAGACCTTTTCTTAGTTTTTTTTCTCTATTGTTTTTCAAATTTGTTGTCATTAATTGGTTTAATTATTGTGGTTTGCTTCTCCTTGCTCAAATTTTGACTTGCATTGTTGTTGCTAAACATCAAATTATTAAGTTTATTAATTAGTCTCAGCCAATCACTTGTTGATCCATTATGATTGATATACTGAAGTCGGTTAAACTTCAAATTTAAATTTTGAGGGAATTGTTTGCTTTATCTATGATGTGTTGATCATTTATTTGATGGGTTGCAGGTAATTCATTTCTGTACCAGGGCTTTGAGAATAGCATGTACTTCTTCACTCCCTGGTATCCCACCAAGGAGAACTCTCAAAGTGCTTGTCGAACTGCTGGCTGTGGTGTCAGGCTAGGCTGCAGCAAGGACAAGCACATCAAGGTCGAGTCTTGGCGCATCGGGCACAGGACACAACTCACCTTTGTGATGTTGGAAAAAATGTACGAATTTCTATTAAAAATTGAACATAAACTTTTAAGAAGGAAGAAACTTCTCTATTTTGATCGAGGCGTGCGGATCACTATCCTTAAGAGTAGATCGCGCCCCTCTGAGAAAGTATCTCAGTGTAGTATGTTGATGGCAGCCTACCCTCGAGGATTCAATGATCACTGGCCCTATAAGATGCACTCGCACTACACAGGCCCTCGAACAGCTCGGTTTTTTTCCTCAAGAGATGTAGGGAAGAACTGAAAAGTTTTAAGAAAATTTCTTACGAGGAAGAAGATGGTTGTGTTATTGAGACCTTTTCTTAGTTTTTTCTTTGTTTTTTTAAATTGGTTGCCATTAATTAGTTTAATTATTGTGGTTTTCTTTTTCTTGCTCAAATTTTGACTTGCATTGTTGTTGTAAAACATCAAATCAAGCTTATTAATTAGTTTGCTTCTCTGCCAATCACTTTTTGATCCATTATGATTTATATATTGAAGTCGGTTAAACTTCAATTTTATATTTTGAGGGAACTGTTTGCTTTTTCTATGTTGTGCTGATCATTTGTTTGATGGATGCAGCTAATTCATTTCTGTACCAGGGCATTGAGAACAACATGTACTTCTTCACTCCCCGGTATCCCACCAAGGAGAACTCTTAGAGGGCTCGCCAAACTGCTGGCTGTGGTGTCTGGCTGGACTGGGGCGTCTGGCTGAGCTACGGCAAGGACAAACACATCAAGGCAGGGTCTCAGCTCATCGGCACAAGTCGCAACTCACCTTTGTGATGTTGGAAAAAAAATGTGCGAATTACTGCTAAGCTATGTAAATTAGACTTTCAAGAAGGAATGTACTTCTCTTTTTTTATTGAGGCGTATGGAGCACTATCTTTAAGAGTAGATCGCACTCCTCTAAGAGAGTATCTCGGTGCAGCAGGTTGATGGCGGCCTACCGTTCAAGATTCAATGATCGCTGACCCTATAAGCATGCACTCGCACTGCACAGGCCCTCGAACAGCTCGGTTTTGTTTCCTCCAGAGATGCATGGAAGAACTGAAGAGTTCAAGAAAATTTCTGAAGAGAAAGTAGATGGTTGAGTTGTTGAGACCTTTTCTTAGTTTTTTCTTTGTTTTTTTTTTCAAATTAGTTATCATTAATTAGTTTAATTTTTGTGGTTTGCTTCTTCTTGCTCAAATTTTGATTTGCATTGTTTTTGTTAAATATCAAATCAAGTTTATTAATTAGTTTCCTTCTCTGCGAATCTCTTGTTGATCCATTATGATGATATATTAAAGTCGGTTAAACTTCAAATTTAAATTTTGAGGGAATTGATTGCTTTCTCTATGTTGTGCTAATCATTTTTTTGATGGATTGCAGGTGATTCATTTCTTTACTAGGCATTGAGGCAACATATACTTCTTCTGTCCTTGGTACCCACAAAGGAGAATTCTCAGAGGACTCACCGAACTGCTGGCTTCGGTGTCTGGCTAATCTGCGACAAGGACAAGCACATCAAGGTAGGGACTCGGCTCATCGGGCATAAGATGCATCTCACCCCTGTGATGTTGGAAAAAAGGTACGAATTACTGCTAAACTATTTAAATTGAACTTTTAGGAAGGAATGATCTTCTCTTTTTTGATCGAGGTGTGTAGAGCACTGTATGTAAAAGTAGATCACGCCCCTCTAGAGAGTATCTTGGTGTAGCAGGTTGATAGCGACCTATCCTCTAGGATTCATTGATCGCTGGCCCTGCAAGCGTGCACTCGTACTGTACAGGCCCTCGAACAACTCAGTTTTGTTTACTCTAGAGATGCAGGGAAGAACTGAGGAGTTTAAGAAAAAATTTTGAAGAGGAAGAAGATGTTGAATTGTTGAGAATTTTTTTCAAATTGGTTGTCATTAATTAGTTTAATTATTGTGGTTTGCTTCTTCTTGCTCAAATTTTGACTTGCATTTTTTTATTAAACATCAAATCTAGTTTATTACTTAGTTTGCTTCTCCGCCAATCACTAGTTGATCCATTATGATTCATATATTGGTGTAGGTTAAACTTTAAATTTAAATTTTGAGAGAATTGTTTGCTTTCTCTATACTGTGCTGATCATTTGTTTGATGGATCGCAGGTGATTCATTTCTGTACCAGGGCATTGAGAGAACATGTACTTCTTCACTCCCTGGTATCCTACCAAGGAGAACTCTGAGAGGGCTCACCGAGCTGCTGGCTACGGTGTCTTGCTGGGCTACGGCAAGGACAAGAACATCATGGTCAGATCTCTGCTCATCGGGCTCAAGATGCAACTCACCTTTGTGATGTTGGAAGAAATATATGAATTACTATTAAGCTATTTAAATTAAAATTTCAAGAAGGAATTCTTAACTTTGATCGAGTCGTACAGAGCACTGTCCTTAAAATTAGATCACGCCCCTCTAAGATAGTATCTCAGTGCAATAAGTTGATGGCTGCCTACCCTCTAGGATTCAACAATCGCTGGCCGTGCAAACTTACACTCAAAATGCACAAGCCCTCAAACAGCTTGGTTTCGTTTCCTCCTGAGTTGCAGGGAAGAACTAAGAGTTTAAGAAAATTTCTGAAGAGGAAGAAGATGGTTGAGTTGTTGAGACCTTTTCATAGCTTTTTTTCAAATTGGTTGTCATTAATTAGTTTAATTATTGTGGTTTGCTTCTTCTTGCACTAATTTTGACTTGCATTGTTGTTGTTAAACATCAAATCAAGTTTATTAATTAGTTTGCTTCTCTGCCAATCACTTGTTGATCCTTTATGATTGATATATTGAAGTCGTTTAAACTTTAAATTTAATTTTTGAGGGAACTGTTTGCTTTCTCTAAGCTATGCTGATCATTTGTTTGATGGATTGCAGGTGAATCATTTCTATAACAGGGCAATGAGAACAACATGTACTTCTTCACTCCCTGATATCCCACCAAAGAGAACTCTCAGAGGGCTCGTTGAAATGCTGCCTGCGGTATCTCGCTAGGCTGCGAAAAGGACAAGCACATCAAGGTCGGGTCTCAGCTCATCAGGCATAAGACACAATTCACCTCTGTGATGTTGGAAAAAGATGTACGAATTACTACTAAGCAATTTAAATCAAACTTTCAGGAAGGAATGAACTTCTCTTTTTTGATCGAGGCGTGTGGAGCACTGTACTTAATAGTAGATCACGCCCCTCCAAGAGAGTACCTCGGTGTAGCAGGTTGATCGCGGCCTACCCTCCAGGATTCATTAATCGCTGGCCCTGCAAACGTGCACTCGCACTGCACATGCCCTCAAACAGCTCAGTTTTGTTTCCTCCAGAGATGTAGAGAAGAACTAAAGAGTTTAAGAAAATTTCTGAAGAGGAAGAAGATAGTTGAGTTGTTGAGACCTTTTCTTAGTTTTTTCGTTGTTTTTTTTAAATTGGTTGTCATTAATTAGTTTAATTAATGTAGTTTGCTTCTTCTTGCTCAAATTTTGACTTGCATTATTATCTTTAAACATCAAATCAAGTTTATTAATTAGTTTGTTTCTCTGCCAATCACTAGTTGATCCATTATGATTGATATATTGGAGTAGGTTAAACTTTAAATTTGAATTTTGAGGGAATTGTTTGCTTTCTCAATGCTGTGCTGATCATTTGTTTGATGGATTGTAGGTGATTCATTTCTGTACCAGGGCATTGAGAAAAGATGTACTTCTTCACTCCCTGGTATCCCACCAAGGAGAACTCTCAGAAGGCTCGCCAAACTCTTAGTTACGGTGTCTGGCTGGGCTATGGCAAGGATAAGCGCATCAAGGTCGGATCTCAACTCATCGGGCATAAGACGCAACTCATCTTTGTAATGTTGGAAAAATTGTACGAATTACTGCTAAGCTATTTAAATTAAACTTTCAAGAAGGAATTCTTTATTTTGATCAAGGCTTGGGAAGCAATGTCCTTAATAGTAGATCACGCTCCTATAAGAGAGTATCTCCGTGCAGCAAGTCGATAGCGGCCTACCTCCAGGATTCAACGAACGCTAGCCCTGCAAATGTACATTCGCAATGCACAAGCCCTCGAACAGTTCGGTTTCATTTCCACTAAAGATGCAGGAATAACTTAAGAGTTTAAGAAAATTTCTGAAGAGGAAGAAGATGGTTGAGTTGTTAAGACCTTTTCTTAGTTTTTTTCTTCATTTTTTTTTCAAATTGGTTGTCATTAATTAGTTTAATTATTGTGGTTTGCTTCTTTTTGCTCAAATTTTCACTTGCATTGTTGTTGTTAAACATCAAATCAAGTTTTTTAATTTGTTTGCTTCTCTGCCAATCACTTGTTGGTCCATTATGATTGATATATTGAGGTCCGTTAAACTTCAAATTTTAATTTTGCAGGAATTATTTGCTTTCTCTATGTTGTGCTGATCATTTGTTTGATGGATTGCAAGGTGATTCATTTCTGTACCAGGGCACTGAGAACAACATGTACTTCTTCACTCCTTGGTAACCAACCAAGGAGAACTCTCAGAGGGCTTGCCAAACTGCTGGCCACAGAGTCTCGCTGGGCTGCGACAAGGTCAAGTACGTCAAGATCGGGTCTCAGCTCATCAGGCACAAGACGCAACTTACCTTGGTGATGTTAGAAAAATGTGCAAATTACTGCTCGGCAATTTAAATTAAACTTTCAACAAGGAAGAAACTTCTCTATTTTGATCGAGGCGTGCGGAACACTGTCCTTAAAAATAGATCGAGCCCCTTTGAGAGAGTATCTCGGTGTGGCAGCGTGATGGTGGCCTACCCTCTAGGATTCAATAATCGCTGGTCCTGCAAGCATGCACTCGCAATGGACAGGCCCTCGAAAAGCTCGATTTTGTTTCCTCTAGAGATGTGGGGAAGAACTGAAGAGTATAAGAAAATTTCTAAAAAGGAAGAAGATAGTTGAGTTGTTGAGAACTTTTCTTTGTTTTTTTTTCAAATTGGTTATCATTAATTAGTTTAAATATTGTAGCTTGCTTCTCCTTGCTCAAATTTTGACTTGCATTGTTGTTGCCAAATATCAAATCAAGTTTAATTATTAGTCTTCTACTCTGCCAATCACTTGTTGATCCATTATGATTGATATATTGAAGTCGGTTGAACTTCAAATTTAAATTTTGAGAGAATTGTTTGCTTTCTCTATGCTTTGCGAATCATTTGTTTGATGGATTGCAGGTGATTCATTTCTGTGCTAGGGCACTGAGGATAGCATGTACTTCTTCACTCCCTGGTACCCCACCAAGGAGAACTCTCAGAGGGCTCGCCGGATTACTGGCTGCGGTGTCTGGCTGGGCTGCAGCAAGGACAAGCACATCAAAGTCGTATCTCGACTCATCGGGCACAAGACGCAACTCACCTTTGAGATGTGGAAAAAAATGTACGAATTACTTCAAAACTATTTAAATTAAACTTTCAAGAAGGAAGGAACTTCTCTATTTTGATCGAGGCGTGCGAGCACTGTCCTTAAGAGCAGATCGCACCCCTCTGATAGAGTATCTCGGTGCAACAGGTTGGTGGCGGCCTACCCTCCCGGATTAAATGATCGCTGGCCCTGCAAGCGTACACTCATAATGCACAAGCCCTCGAACAACTCCGTTTTATTTCCTCTAGAGATGCAGGGAACTACTGAAGAGTTTGAGAAAATTCAGAAGAGGAAGAAGATGGTTTAGTTGTCGAGACCATTACTTAGATTTCTTTGTTTTTTTTCCAAATTGGTTGTCATTAATTAGCTTAATTATTGAGGTTTGCTTCTTCTTGCTCAAATTTATACTTACATTGTTGTTGTTAAACATCAAATCAAGCTTATTAATTAGTTTGCATCTCTACAAATCACTTGTTGATCCATTATTATTTATATATTGAAGTTGTTTAAACTTCAAATTTAAATTTTGAGGGAATTGTTTGCTTTCTCTATGTTATGCTTATCATTTGCTTGATGGATGCAGGTGATTCATTTCTGTACTAGGGCATTGAGAACAACATGCACTTCTTCACTCCCCGGTATCCCACGAGGGAGAACTCTCGGAGGGCTCGCCGAACTGTTGGCTGTAGTGTCTGGCTAGGCTGCAGCGTCTGGCTGGGCCGCGGCAAGGACAAGCACATCAAGGTTGGGTCTCAGCATCAGGCACAAGGTGCAACTCACCTTTGTGATGTTGGAAAAAATGCATGAATTACTGCAAAACTATTTAAATTAAACTTTCAAGAAGGAATGAACTTCTATTTTTCGATCGAGGCATGTGAAACATTGTCCTTAAGTGTAGATCGCGCCCCTCTAAGAGAGTATCTCGATGCAGTAGGTTGATGGTGACCTACCCTCCAGGATTCAACGATTATTGGCCTTGTAAGCATGCACGCGCATTACACAGGCCCTCGAACAGCTCAGTTTTGTTTCCTTAAGAGATGCAGGGAAGAACTAAAGAGTTTAAGAAAATTTATGAAGAGGAAGAAGATGGTTGAGTTGTTGAGACCTTTCTTAGTTTTTTCTTTGTTTTTTTTCAAATTGGTTGTCATTAATTAGCCTAATTATAGTGGTTTGCTTCTCCTTGCTCAAATTTTGACTTGCATTATTTTTGCTAAACATCAAATCAAGTTTATTAATTAGTTTACTTCTCTGCCAATCACTTGTTTATCCATTATGATTGATATATTGAAGTCAGTTAAGCTTCAAATTTAAATTTTGAGGGAATTATCTGCTTTCTCTATCTATGCTGATTATTTATGTGATGGATTAAAGGTGATTCATTTCTGTACCAGGGCATTGAGAACAACATGTAATGTTTCACTCCCCAATATCCGCAAAGGAAAACTCTCAGAGGGCTCACCGAACTGCTGGCTGTAGTGTCTGGCTGGGCTGTGCAAAGGACAAGCACATCAAGGTCGGTCTCAGCTCACCAGGCACAAGACACAACTCACCTTTATGATGTTGGAAAAAATGTACGAATTACTGCTAAGCTATTTAAATTCAAGAAGGAATGAACTTCTCTTTTTTGATCGAGGCATGTGAAGCACTGTCCTTAAGAGTAGATCGCGCCACTCTAAGAGAGTATCTCGGTGCAGCAGGCTGATGGTGGCCTACCCTCCAAGATTCAACGATCGCTGGCCCTGCAAGCATGCACTCGCACTACACAGGCCTTCGAACAGCTCGATTTTGTGAGATGCAGGGAAGAACTGAAGAGTTTAAGAAAATTTCTGAAGAGGAAGAAGATGGTTGAGTTGTTGAGACCTTTTCTTAGTTTTTTCTTTTTTCTTTTTTAAAACTGGTTGTCATTAATTAGCCTAATTATTGTGGTTTGCTTCTTCTTACTCAAATTTTGACTTACATTGTTGTTGTTAAACATCAAATCAAGCTGATTAATTAGTTTGCTTCTCTGCTAATCACTTGTTGATCCATTATGATTGATATATTGAAGTTAGTTAAACTTCAAATTTAAATTTTGAGGCTATTGTCGGCTTTCTCTATGCTGTGCTGATCATTTGTTTTATGGATTGAAGGTGATTCATTTTTGTACCAGGGCATTGAGAACAACATGTAATTCTTCACTCCCCAGTATCCCACCGAGGAAAACTCTTAGAGGGCTCACCGAACTGCTGGCTGCGGTGTCGGCTGGGCTGCGACGAGGACAAGCACATGAAGGTCAGGTCTCGGCTCATCAGGTACAAGACACAACTCACCTTTGTGATGTTGGAAAAAAATGTATGAATTACTGCTAAGATATTTTATTTAACTTTCAAGAAGGAAGGAACTTCTCTATTTTGATCGAGGCGTGCGGAGCACTGTTCCTAAGAGTAGATCATGCCCCTAGGAAAGTATATAGGTGCAGCAGGTTGATGGCGGCCTACCCTCTAGGATTCAACGATCACTGGCCCTGCAAGCGTGCACTCGTAATGCATAGTCCCACGAACAGCTTGATTTTATTTCCTCTAGAGATGAAGGGAAGAACTGAAGAGTTTAAGAAAATTTATGGAGAGAAAGAAGATGGTTGAGTTGTTGAGTCCTTTCTTAGTTTTTTCTTTATTTTTTCAAAATTGGTTGTCATTAATTAGTTTAATTATTGTGGCTTGTTTCTTCTTGCTCAAATTTTTACTTGCATTTTTCTTGTAAACATCAAATCAAGTTTATTAAATAGTTTTCATCTCTGCCAATCACTACTTGATCCATTATGATTGATATATTGAAGTCGGTTAAACTTTAAATTTAAATTTTTTAGAGAATTGTTTGCTTTCTCTATGTTGTGCTGATCATTTGTTTGATGGATTGCAGGTGATTCATTTCTATGCCAGGGCATTGAGAACAACATCTACTTCTTCACTCCTCGGTATCCCACTATGGTGAATTCTCAGAGGGTTCGCCGAACTGCTGGCTGTGGTGTCTGGCTGGGCTGCGGCAAGACCAAGCACATCAAGGCTGGGTCTCTGCTCATCAGGCACATGAGGCAACTCACCTTTGTGAAGTTGGAAAAAAATGTATGAATTACTGCTAAGCTATTTAAATTAAACTTTCAGGAAGGAATGAACTACACTTTTTTGATCGAGGCGTATGGTGCACTATCCTTAAGAGTAGATCACGCCCCTCTGAGAGAATATCTCGGTGCAGCAGGTTGATGGCGGCCTACCCTCCATGATTCAACGATCGCTAGCCTAGCAAGCATGCACTCACACTACACAGGCCCTCGATCAACTCAGTTTTGTTTCCTCAAGAGATGCAGGGAAGAACTGAAGAGTTTAAGAAAATTTCTGAAGAGGAAGAAGATGGTTGAGTTGTTGAGACCTTCTCATAGTTTTTTCTTTGTTATTTTTTCAAATTGGTTGTTATTAATTAGTTTAATTATTGTGGTTTGCTTCTTCTTGCTCAAATTTTGACTTGCATTATTTTTGTAAAATATCAAATCAAGTTAATTAATTAGTTTCCTTCCCTCCTAATGACTTGTTGATCCATTATGATTGATATATTGAAGTAGGTTAAACTTCAAATTTAAATTTTAAGGGAATTGTTTGCTTTCTCTATGTCGTGCTAATCATTTGTTTGATGGATTGTAGGTGATTCATTTCAATACCAGGGCATTGAGACAACATGTACTTCTTCACTCCCCGGTATGCCACCAAGGAGAATTCTCAGAGGGCTCGCCAAACTGCTGGCTACGGTGTCTGGCTGGGCTACGGCAAGGACGAGCACATGAAGGTCGGGTTTCGGCTCATCGGGCACAAGATGCAACTCACCTCTGTGATATTGGAAAAAAAATGTATGAATTACTGCTAAGCTATTTAAATTAAACTTTCAGGAAGTAATAAACTTATCTTTTTTTGATTGAGACGTGTGGAGCACTATACTTATGAATAGATCACGTCCCTCTGAGAGAGCATCTCGGTGCAGCAGGTTGATGGTGGCCAACCCTCCAAGATTCATTGATCGCTGGCCCTGCAAGCATCCACTCGCATTGCACAGGCCCTCGAACAGCTCAGTTTTGATTCCTCCAAAGGCGCAGGGAAGAACTGAAGAGTTTAAGAGGATGGTTGAGTTGTTGAAACCATTTCTTAATTTTTTTTTGTTTTTTTTCAATTGGATGTCATTAATTAGTTTAATTATTGTGGTTTATATCTCCTTGCTCAAATTTTGACTTGCATTGTTGTTGCTAAGCATCAAATCAAGCTTATTAATTAGTTTGCTTCTCTGTCAATCACTTGTTGATCCATTATGATTGATATATTGAAGTCGGTTAAACTTCAAATTTATATTTTAAGGGAATTGTTTGCTTTCTCTATGTTGTGCTGATCATTTGTTTGATGGATGTAGGTGATTCATTTCTATTCCAGGGCATTGAGAACAACATGTTCTTCTTCACTCCGGTTTCCCACCAAGGAGAAATCTCAGAGGGCTCACCGAACTGTTGGCTGCGGTGTCTGGCTGGGCTGCGGGAAGGACAAGCACCTCAAGCTCGGGTTTTAGCTTATCGGGCATAAGAGGCAACTCACGTCTGTGATGTTGGAAAAAAATGTATGAATTACTGCTAAGCTATTTTAATTAAACATTCAGGAAGGAATAAACTTCTCTTTTTTGATCGAGGCATGTGGAGCACTGTACTTAAGAGTAGATCGCGCCCCTCTGAAAGAGTATCTCGGTGTAGCAGGTTGATGGTGGCCTACCCTCTAGGATTCATTGATCGCTGGCCCTGCAAGCGTGCACTCACACTGCAGAGGCCCTAGAACAGCTTACTTTTGTTTCCTCCAAAGATGTAGTGAAGAACTGAAGAGTTTAAGAAAATTTCTGAAGAGGAAGAAGATGGTTGAGTTGTTGAGACCTTTTCTTAATTTTTTTACCTTGTTTTTTTTCAAATTGGTTGTCATTAATTAGTTTAATTATTGTGGTTTGCTTCTCCTTGCTAAAATTTTGACTTGCATTGTTGTTGCTAAACGTCAAATCAAGTTTATTAATTAGTTTGCTTCTCGGCCAATCACTTGTTGATCCATTATGATTGATATACTAAAGTGGGTTAAATTTCAAATTTAAATTTTGAGGGAATTGTTTGCTTTCTTTATGATGTGTTGATCATTTGTTTGATGGATTACAGGTGATTCATTTATGTACTAGGACATTGAGAACAACATGTACTTCTTCACTCCCCAGTATCCCACTAGGGAGAACTTTCATAGGGCTCGCCGAACTACTGGCTACGGTGTCTGGCTGGGCTGCGGCATCTGGCTGGGGTAGGTCAAGGACAAGCACATCAAGGTCGGGTCTCAGCTCATCGGGCACAAGATGCAACTCACCTTTGTGATGTCGGAAAAAAATATACAAATTACTGCTAGGCTACTTAAATTAAACTTTCAAGAAGGATCGAACTTCTCTTTTTTGATCGAGACATGTGAAGCACTGCCCTTAAGAGTAGATCGCGCCCCTCTGAGAGAGTATCTCGGTATAGCAGGTGAAGGTGGCCTACCCTCCAGGATTAAACGATCGCTAGCCCTGCAAGCATGCACTCACACTGCACGGGCCTCGAGCAGCTCGATTTTGTTTCCTACAAAGATGCAAGGAAGAACTAAAGAGTTTAAGAAAATTTTTGAAGAGGAAGAAGATGGTTGAGTTGTTGAGACCTTTTCTTAGTTTTTTCTTTGTTTTTTTAAAATTGATTGTCATTAATTAGTTTAATTATTATGGTATTCTTCTTCTTGCTCAAATTTTGACTTGCATTGTTGTTGTTACACATCAAATAAAGCTTATTAATTAGTTTGCTTCTCTGCCAATCACTTATTGATCCATTATGACTGATATATTAAAGTCAGTTAAACTTCAAATTTATATTTTGAGGGATTGTTTGCTTTCTCTATTTTGTGCTGATTATTTGTTTGATGGATGCAAGTGATTCATTTCTGTACCAAGGCATTAAGAACAACATGTACTTCTTCACTCCCTGGTATCCCACCAAAGAGAACTCTTAGGGGCTCACCGAACTTCTGGCTGCGGTGCCTGGCTGGGCTGCGGTGCCTGGCTGGGCTGGGGCAAGGACAAGCACATCAAGGTTGGGTCTCGGCTCGTCAGGCACAAGACGCAACTCGCCTTTGTGATGCTGGAAAAAATGTACAAATTACTGCTATGCAATTTAAATTAAACTTTCAAGAAGGAATGAACTTCTAATTTTGATCAAGGCATGTGAATCACTATCCTTAAGAGTAGATCGAGCCCCTCTGAGAGAGTTTCTCGGTGTAGCAGGTTGATGGTGGCCTACCCTCTAGGATTCAACGATCGCTGACCCTACAAGCATGCACTCTCACTGCACAGGCTCTCGAACAGCTCGGCTTTGTTTCCTCTAGAGATGCAGGAAAGAACTTAAGAGTTTAATAAAATTTTTGAAGAGGAAGAAGGTGGTTAAGTTGTTGAGACCTTTTCTTATTTTTTCTTTGTTTTTTTCAAATTTGTTGTCATTAATTAGTTTAATTATTGTGGTTTGCTTCTTCTTGCTCAAATTTTGACTTACATTGTTGTTGTTAAACATCAAATTAAGCTGATTAATTAGTTTGCTTCTCTGTTATTCACTTGTTGATCCATTATGATTGATATAATGAAGTCAGTTAAGCTTCGAATTTAAATTTTAAGGGAAATTAATTGATTTCTCTGTGCTGTGCTGATCATTTGTTTGATGGATTGAAGGTGATTCATTCTGTACCAGGACATTGAGAACACAACTTGTAATTCCTCACTCCCCAGTATCCGACCAAGGAAAACTCTCAGAGGGCTCACCGAATTGGCTGGGTTGTAACAAGGACAAGCACATCAAGGTTGGGTCTTAGCTCGTCGGGCACAAGACGCAACTCTGTTTTGTGATTTTGGAAAAAAATTTACGAATTACTGCTAAGCTATTTAATTTAACTTTCAAGAAGGAAGGAACTTCTCTATTTTAATCGAGGCGTGCAGAGCACTGTTCTTAGGAATAAATTGCACCCCTTTGGGAAACTATCTAGGTGCAGCACGTTGATGGCGGCCTACTGATCGGGGTGGAACTAGCACTCAAAAGTGTGTATTTTAAAATCAATGAAAAATCTTGAATGTGCTAATGTACCCTCGATACTTTCGTTATAGCATTGGCTTAACGGGTCGAATCCACAGGGAAGGGAGGCCATAGAAGCATTAACAGTCTCTATTCACGTCAGTTGTTAACACATCTTCTTTGTTGAAAGAATGAAAATGAATAAAAAAGAAAATAAAATAAAATCCAGAATGTGGTAGGTGAAGAAGGCGATGAAAACGTCGATAAGAAAAACAAAAGAGAAGTGGTTTGGAAAGCGATTAGGAAAGAAGATGGAACAAAGGTGAACAAAGAAGACGGTGAAAACAATGATGGAAATGATCAAAAGAAACTTGAAAATGATTACTAAAACAAACTAAAAGAAAACTCATGGCTACTAAATACTAAATACTCCACTAACCATGCTAACCTCTTCGAGATAGTTGCCTCACATTTTGATCCTCGGCCATCACAATCCTTGGCTCCAAGAGACGATACAAAGCATAGCTCATGGATGGTTCTTCACAATCAAAACATTGCATCAAGAATAAGCTAATACAAGCATCACTCAATACACTACTAGCATGAAATAAAAGAGCATGAAATAAAAGAGAGTTAGCTTGGTTAGCAAGTTAGCAAGTTAGATGTTAGAACCCATCATCTTTGGCCATCAATGGCTCTTGCAAGAACAAGGCCTTGTAGAGGCAACCCGATTCATGTGGATTATCAAGTAAGTGGTTAGATGGTTAGTGGTTAGTAGTTAGATTGCCATGAGAAGAAAAACTAGCAAGAAATCATGTAGAAGATGAAGGAGATTACATTGGAAGAGAAAGGAGGCATCTTTACATAGAGTGTCACTCTCTATTACATCAATCCCTTGCTTTCTCTCTCTAGAAATCACTCAGCCCTACTACAATGATCTAAAAAAGAAATAAAAATACAAGAAATGAAGAACACTCACCTACACTACTCCTAAAATCTGCACTTACTCCTAAAAATGAAGACTGCTTTTATTTTGGCTCTCTGCAGGGCTATTTATAGGCGAAAGAAGCATCCAGAAGACGAGACGGGGCCACGCGTCGAAAATCGACGCGTGGCTCCCTACTATTGCCGCGGAAACGCGGCTATTGACGCATTTCTGCGGCAATACCAGGGAGAGAGATCCCTAGTTTTCTTCAGATTATTCCTCTAGCTTCGTGGATTGTCAGGATATATCCTGTTTCTGGTATTTATACCCGAATATTCGTTTGACAGGCGCAGGAGTCTAGGTTCAATACATGTTCTAGAAAATCCTTTGCTTGGCCTCCAAGTAATTGCGGGATTAATTACCATAAATTGGGATGAATTAGGCTCTTATTCCATCTTTGCCCTTGGACTTTGGATCTACCTGCAATTATGACCAAAACACGATTTAGACGACTATTTATTCATAAAACTGTGTGAAATGCGACATAATAATGCAGAATTGTAGACTAATCACACCCCTACACTTATTCTTTTGCTCGTCCCGAGCAAAACAAGAAAAGAAAAACTATACTACAAGGGTTATTACACCACTTTCGCAGGTGACGCGATTGCACTGAGCGTGTGCAACAAGCCGTTAAACCTCTAGGTTACCCTAGAGGAGGAGTGTTGTCTCTTGAGGGTTTTCAGCGGATTGCACCCACAAAATCCATAAAGAAAGAAGACAAATGTTAGTATTTTGAAAATACATTTTGAAAGAGAGACAAGTTTATGAAATATTTTTGCAAAAATATAAGTAATCTAAGGTCATAAGTCCACCACAAATCATTCTTCCTTAAACTTAGTCTCTATGCAAGATCTTGTCTTCAATTAAGGTAAGAATTCAAAATTGGATTGAATACTTTATCTTTTATAAAACCTAGATAATATGCACTTTGTGATAGTGAAGATTTCTGGGATTTCAACTCCAACCATAAAGCCATATTTACTTTCTTTTTCTTTTTCTTCTTTTTTTTCTTCCCTTAGTTTAGGCTTTCTAGTTCACCCATGTAGCGAGCCTATAACCGATGACTCCCAAACCAGACGGTCCTAGGGCACCAGATGAGAAAACATCCCTTGGGTTTAAGGACTCGAGTAAACATGGCCACGAAACTAAAGGGGATTATTTGCTTTTATTGACCACCGTTAGGCGTGAATAATCATGCTTCTTGAGGCACAATTATCCAACTTAATAAGTGATGTTTTATTTATATATTTTTTCTTTTTATTTATTTATTTATTTATAATCTTTTTTTTATGGCTTTTTAGGTCTTTGTTTGCATCCCAAAAATGTGTAAGTATCATGTGCATACTATCTAAGGCAAAAAAATTCAAGATAAAAATATCTCCCCAATTTAGCTTACTTAGCCTATAATTTTAAACAAGATCCATTATTTCAACTAGGTTTAAGATGTCATAATTAAGGCTTCCTTAATTTCTAAGATCATCTTAATTTCCTTAAAAATAGATCAAAACTTTGTCTCTTATATCAAAAAGTTTTTAAAGAAAGAGAAAATTCCTATACAAAAAGGAAAGATTTTTAAAAGTATCCTAAAAGAAGTGTAAAAGAAAGAAAATCTAAAAACTCTATGTTAGTAAACCCTCCCCCACACTTATCTCATGCATTGTCCTCAATGCATCGTGATATATGTATGCATGAAACAAATAGAGAGGGAAGGAAAAATCACCTCAAGGTGGTGGTTCCGGTGGCGGCCTGATTGGTCCACGAAAGGCGGCCCAATCATTCTTGCGTGGAGTCCGGAGGAACCCACCAGAAACCTCCAAGATAAACCCACTAAAAAGATATATGCATTTATGATTTTTATTACAAATTTTACCCCATCTAATTTCCAAATTTTCAAAATAATTTCGGAGTCAAATTTATGAACACCCTTGTCCCAGAAAGAAATGATTGATTTGGACTCAGGAAGTATGGGAACTAATATCGACTCAGAAAAAAAAACTTAAATCAAGTAGAGGTTCGGGAGTCGAGATCGGATCAGGAAGTGGGTCCAAATCACGAAGATGAAGCTCAGGTCCACATTCATTTCCCCATGATGGAATGTGACTTTCTAAGATTGGTGATCAAGTTCAGGAATGACAAGGATGGGAATCAAAACTGACTCTAAAATGTTACTCAAATTGGGTAATATAACAGGAGTCAATAATGATTCAGGGATTTGAATTGGATCACAAATTTGAGAATCAAAGTCACATTCCACATTGAGTTCAATTCCATAAAAATGAGAACTTGCTAATTTATCAATGGAACTTTTAAATGTATGAAATTGGTCAAGTTCAATATGATCATCATAATTGATTGGTGATTCAATTTCACAATGGACTGGCACTGGATCCAATACTGACTCGGGAAAAGGAGTGAAATCAGGTGAAGACACCGAAGTCATAATTGAATCAAGAAGTAGAATTGAATCACTAATTTGAGGTTCATGATCATATTCATGCTCAAGTTCAATTTCAGGAAAAGGATAACTTGCCAAAATGTCAATAAGATCTGAAGTTTGGACAAGTTCAGGTGGATATGCTGAAATTAAATCTTAATGTTCAAAATG
Source organism: Agave tequilana (assembly GCA_038442645.1). NCBI lineage: Eukaryota > Viridiplantae > Streptophyta > Magnoliopsida > Asparagales > Asparagaceae > Agave > Agave tequilana. The sequence continues at coordinate 17,019 of JAVJIF010015787.1, forward strand.
ACAAGAGTCTTGAGTCAGATCAATAGAGTTTAGCATAGCTAAATTAGTCAAAGGTTGATAAGATAGAGTTTCCTCATTCCTATAAATGCTAACCAATTGACTCAATTGTGTTTTCACCCTATTGACAGACTCAACAGATGATTTTTGGAATTGTAATATGGACTCCTGCAAGACTTCTATTCTCTTATCTAGATATGATGTATCTCCAAGTGGTTGCTCTAGAATAGGAGTGTAGGAATCTTGGTTTCCAAAACAATAGGAGTCATGGGTCAAATTGATAGAATTAGAGATAATTGGGTTGGTCAAATGTGGTGAAGAGAGAGTTTCTTCATTTTAAGAATGTTGACCATTTCACTCAATTGTGTTTCTATTCTATCAACAGACCGAGAAGTAGATTCCTGCAAGATTTCTAATCTCTGTTCTAGACTTGATTCTTCTACAAGTGGATGCTCTAGAATGGGAGTATAGGAATCTTGGTTTTGGAAATTTTGTGAAGAATGTGAGTCAAAAATGTGTTGAGATTGAAACTTGGACTCACACAAGAGTTCTTTACTCGTTTCCAAGGTAAATGGTTGCTCATTATGAAGAGGTGAAATTGAGCAAGACTCTTGAATATGCTTTAGAGAAGTCAATGTTTCCTGAAGTTGTCGCTCATTCTCTTGTATATCGGCTTCTATCCTCTTTTGGAACTAAGATTTTTCTTCAATGGGAGGTCCAGAAAAAGGATTATAGGAAGTGAAATCGGGAAATGAATATTGTGGACAAGGTGAATATGGTGGACAAGGAGGTTGAAAATTTGACTCGGGGGACTTGAATCCCCATTGACTCTGTGACGAGTTGAAATTATTTGGAAATTATAGTTATAAGAATGTGGGTATGGGTTGTATTGATTCGGATAAGGCAAACCTGGTGTATGTGGTTGGTGCATAATGTAAAACGCCGGGTTGGAATTATCCGAATAGAATGGAGTCGGTGTGAAATATGGATTCATGTTCGGATTGAAAGAATTGTTATTGTTGAATGCCATTTCACAAACAATCACAAACAAAAAGAAAAATCAAACAACAAACAAAAAGAAATGAAAAAGCAAAACCAAGCCAATAGGAGGGTTGACCTAGACCTAGATGAAATGTCCCTAGGGGCCAACGTCTATTCAAATTTTATTAGGGCTTGGGTTGTGTGAGTAGGGAGATGATTTTTGGGCTAAGGAAGGATGATTAAATCCCACCTTATCTAGTTTGGATTGTGCCCTTAATTTCAATTCGTGCAAGTGTGCAATATAGACAAGAATATAACACAAAGCGATAAATCACCCACATGTTTGTCCTATGCTATATGCAATGCAATATGTGCATCTCCATCCAGATCACAACAATAGAGCAAAATACAGCAATTTGGAATTAAATTGACACGTGCCTATATGCAAATGTCTAAACCATTTAAAAGCGTATAAATACCGTATTTTAGTTCTTTTATTTTTATGGTGTGTAGGCAATCAAAGCAAGAAAAATAGCAGTACAAATCCACTAGCTATTACAATTTACACATCCCAGAACAACAAAATTTACAATGTTTACAAAATTGCCGCGGTTTCGCGGCAAATGTCGCGGTTCCGCGGCTTGTCTTTAGAATCTGGGGCCCTACTTTCAAGAGCAGGGAGATGCAAAGTTAGGGTATATTCTGCAATGTTAAGCACCTGTAAATATTGCCCTGCACACAAAAACAAAGAAGACAATGTTAACAACAACGTGAAAACAAAACCATTCCCTTCCCCGGCAACGGCGCCAAAATTTTGATCGGGGTGGAACTAGCACTCAAAAGTGTGTATTTATAAAATCAATGAAAAAGCTTGAATGTGCTAATGTACCCTCGATACTTCCGTTATAGCATTGGCTTAACGGGTCGAATCCACAGGGAAGGGAGGTGATAGAAGCATTAACAGTCTCTATTCACGTCAGTTGTTAACACTTCTTCTTTGTTGAAAGAAAGAAAAAGAATGAAAAAGAAAAGAAAATAAAATCCAGAATGTGGTAGGTGAAGAAGGCGATGAAAACGTCGATAAGAAAAACAAAAGAGAAGTGGTTTGGAAAGCGATTAGAAAAGAAGATGGAACAAAGGTGAACAAAGAAGACGGTGAAAACAATGATGGAAATCATCAAAAGAAACTTGAAAATGATTTCTAAAACAAACTAAAAGAAAACTCATGGCTACTAACTACTAAATACTCCACTAACCTTACTAACCTCTTCGAGATAGTTGCCTCACATTTTGATCCTCGGCCATCACAATCCTTGGCTCCAAGTGACGATACAAAGCACGGCTCATGGATGGTTCTTCACAATCAAAACATTGCATCAAGAACAAGCTAATACAAGCATCACTCATTACACTACTAGCATAAAATAAAAGAGCATGAAATAAAAGAGAGTTAGCTTGGTTAGCAAGTTAGCAAGTTAGCAAGTTAGATGTTAGAACCCATCATCTTTGGCCATCAATGGCTCTTGCAAGAACAAGGCCTTGTAGAGGCAACCCGATTCATGTGGATTATCATGTAAGTGGTTAGATGGTTAGTGGTTAGTAGTTAGATTGCCATGAGAAGAAAAACTAGCAAGAAATCATGTAGAAGATGAAGGAGATTACATTGGAAGAGAAAGGAGGCATCTTTACATAGAGTGTCACTCTCTATTACATCAATCCCTTGCTTTCTCTCTCTAGAAATCACTCAGCCCTACTATAATGATCTAAAAAAGAAATAAAAATACAAGAAATGAAGAACACTCACCTACACTACTCCTAAAATCTGCACCTACTCCTAAAAACGAAGACTGCTTTTGTTTTGGCTCTCTGCAGGGCTATTTATAGGTGAAAGAAGCATCCGAAGACAAGACGGGGCCACGCGTCGAAAATCGACGCGTGGCTCCCTACTATTGTTGAAGAAACGCGGCTATTGCCGCGTTTCCGCGGCAATACCAGGGAGAGAGATCCCTGGTTTTCTCTAGATTGTTCCTCTGGCTTCGTGGATTGTCAGCATATATCCTGTTTCTGGTATTTGTACCCGAATATTCGCCTGACAGGCGCAGGAGTCTAGGTTCAATGCATGTTCTAGAAAATCTTTTGCTTAGCCTCCAAGTAATTGTGGGATTAATTACCATAAATTGGGATGAATTAGGCTCTTATTCCATCTTTGCCCTTGGACTTTGGATCTACCTGCAATTAAGACCAAAACACGATTTAGACGACTATTTATTCATAAAACTATGAGAAATGCGACATAATAATGTAGAATTGTAGACTAATCACCTACCCTCCAGGATTCAACGATCGCTGGCGCTGCAAGCTTGCACTTGCAATGCATAGGCCCTCGAATAGCTTGATTTTGTTTCCTCCAGAAATGAAGGTAAGAACTGAAGAGTTTAAGAAAATTTCTGAAGAGGAAGAAGATGATTGAGATATTGAGACCTTTTCTTAGTTTTTTTCTTAGTTTTTTTCATATTGGTTGTCATTAATTAGTTTGATTATTGTGGTTTGCTTCTTCTTGCTCAAATTTTGACTTGCATTGTTCTTGTAAACATCAAATCAAGTTTATTAATTAGTTTTCATCTCTGCCAATCACTTATTGATTCATTATGATTGATATATTGAAGTTGGTTAAACTTCAAATTTAAATTTTAAGGGAATTGTTCGCTTCCTCTATGTGGTGTTGATTATTTGTTTGATGGATTATAGGTGATTCATTTCTGTACTATGGCATTGAGAAAAACATGTACTTATTCACTCCTTGGTATCCCACCAAGAAAAACTCTCAGAGGGCTCGCTGAACTGCTGGCTGCAATGTCTGGCTAGGCTGCAAGAAGGACAAGCACATCAAGGTCGGGTCTTGGCTCATCGGGCACAAGATGCAACTCACCTCTATGATGTTGGAAAAAAATGTACGAATTACTGCTAAGCTATTTAAATTAAAATTTCAAGAAGGAATTCTCTATTTTGGTCAAGTTGTGTGAAGCATTGTCCTTAAGAGTAGATCACGCCACTCTGAAAGAGTATCTTGGTGCAACAGGTTGATGACAGCTTACCCTCCATGATACAATGATCGCTGACCCTGCAAGCATGAACTCGCACTGCACAGGCCCTAAAACAGCTCAGTTTTGTTTCCTCCAGAGATGCATAGAAGAACTGAAGACTTTAAGAAAATTTCTGAAGCGGAAGAAGTTGATTGAGTTGTTGAGACATTCTTTTAGTTTTTTCTTTGTTTTTTTTTCAAATTGTTTGTCATTAATTAGTTTAATTATTGTGGTTTACTTCTTCTTGCTCAAATTTTGACTTGCATTGTTTTCGTTAAAAATCAAATCAAGTTTGTTAATTAGTTTCCTTCTCTGCTAATAACTTGTTGATGTTGATCCATTATGATTGTTATATTGAAGTCGGTTAAACTTCAAATTTATACTTTGAAAGAATTGTTTGCTTTCTCTATGTTGTGCTGATCATTTGTTTAATGGATTGTAGGTGATTCATTTCTGTACCAGGGCATTGAGACAACATGTACTTCTTCACTCCCTGGTATCCCACTAAGGAGAACTCTTAGCGGGCTCGCCGAACTGCTTGCTGCGGTGTCTGGCTGGGGTGCGAGAAGGACAAGCACATCAAGGTAGGGTCTCGGCTCATCAGGCACAAGACGCAACTCACCTCTGTGATGCTGGAAAAAAATGTACGAATTACTGCTATGCTATTTAAATTAAATTTCAAGAAGAAATTCTCTATTTTTGTCAAGTTGTGTGGAGCACTATCCTTAAGTGCAGATCACGCTACTCTGAGAGAGTATCTCAGTGTAGCAGATTGATGGCGGCCTATCCTCCAGGATTCAATGATCGCTGGCCCTGCAAACGTACACTCGTAATGCACAAGCTCTTGAACGGCTCGGTTTCATTTCCTCCAGAGATACAGGAAGAACTAAAGAGTTTAAGAAAATTTCTAAAGAGGAAGAGATGGTTGAGTTGTTGAGACCTTTTCTTAGATTTTTTCTTTGTTTTTTTCAAATTGGTTGTCATTAATTAGTTTAATTATTGTGTTTTGCTCAAATTTTGACTTGCATTGTTGTTGTTAAACATCAAATCAAGTTTATTTATTAGTTTGCTCCTCTGCCAATCACTTGTTGATCCATTTTTTGATGGATTGTAAGTGATTCATTTCTGTACCAGAACATTGAGAACAACTTGTACTTCTTCACTCCCCGGTATCCCACCAAGGAGAACTCTCAGAGGGCTCTCCGAATTGCTGGATGCATTGTCTTGCTGGGCTGTGACAAGGACAAGCACATCAAGGTCGGGTCTCGGTTCATTAGGCACAAGACGCAACTCACCAAGGCGCGAGGCTCGACACCCGCGTTTCAGCATCAAGGCGCGAGGCTCGACACCCGCGTCTCAGTATCAAGGCGCGAGGGTCGAAACTCGCGCCTCGGTTATAACTGCCCTGGTTATGGGGCCAGTCACCGCCCACATAACGGAAAAGTTAACCCCTCATTGTGGAGTATTTTTAGGGGGCACGTTCACCCCTGAAACCTCTATAAATAGCCTAGCTGCTACGAAGAAAGGGGTCGATCAGAGAGATATAAAAAAAAGGAGAGACACACAGAGAGAGTTGAGCTCTTTAGCTAACTTGCTGCGTACAAGTTGCTCTTTGCCTATCACCTCTTTGAGAGTTTGGTAGACAGGGCTGTGTTACTCTATCTACCATCCGAAGAGAGGATCCCCTGAAAGTCTCGACGTTCACCCGGTCAACGGAGAACAAGATTCACTCTCCACCGCCACCCGAAGAACCCAGCACTAAACAAAGGGAGGATTCAAGACTCAACATCCTCCCTCCCTTGTAACTGGAATACCAGTGTCCGTTGTAATTTTTTTATTTGATTCAAGGAAACTTTACAGCGAGCACACCAGCTTTTCTGGCGCGTACAAGAGATGGCGACTCCGCTGGGGACAATATTTGTCACTGATGAACAAATCGTGGCGTAAGGTGACGTCCTTTGTAAGGGGAAGATGGTCGAATCGCTTGTCGTTGAGTTCGACCAAGCAAAGTATGAAGAATTTCTCTCTTCCGGCTCCAAGAGCCCAAAGACCCGCGTCTGCCGCAGGGTCTCTACGGGGAATTGCCCTGAGACTCACTCTGTGACTCTCTCTGGCCCAGTTATTGTGGCCAATCGCACCAAGCATGACACACGCGTCAACGTCTCTCAGGAGACCCGCGTGGTCGCAGGCGCGGTTGCTGAAAAGAAGGTTGTGGCCAAACACGTCAAGCATGACACACGCGTCAATGTCTCTCAAGAGACCCGCGTGGTCAAAGGTATTCAGCCTTGCCCTCGGCACCACGTTGTCGTTGGTTTCTCTCCACCTCCACGACGCAACCGCAACGCCGAGCGACGGCAGCGGAGGCGTGCGCGACAACTGCAAGTTGGAACAACTGATAGTCCAACTACGGCGAGCCGCGTAGTTCAAACCAGCGTCTTTTCTGTGCCATACCCAGCACGCGAAGTCCGCGTTTGGCGGCCCAAACGCGAGACTTCCCAATTTAGCTCTTCTGAAGTCCTACTCTCCAGATGTCAAGGCGGAACTGGCACGCCTTGTGGTGTATTGCTTCCTCTGTACTGATCTGGATACAGACTAATGTGGGATGGGGCTGGAGTTTTGGAATCCCTGCAGTGGTGATGGCTGTTGCAGTTGTGAGTTTCTTTGTGGGAACCCTATTATATAGGCATCAGAAGCCTGGGGGCAGCCCCCTCACACGGATTGCTCAGGTAGTCGTAAGCTCGAGCATACAGACCAGTTGAAGTAAGTTCCCTGAATATTTACTCCTTTAGCAAACTCTATTTAGTTTGCATGGAGAATCTCACTGCTTCCTATGTAGATAATTGGAGATCCATCCATTTGCTTCATCTCCGTTATATGAATTTAATCATTTTTCATATTTATGCGCTTTGTGATTCTGTATTATTAGTGGTCATAAAATTATCCTCCCTACTGTTGCTGATGCTTCCCCATAGTTAATACGCTTTCATTATTCTTTGAAATCTTCTCAATATCACTAATTCAATTTTTGAAAAATATCATATAACCATTTTTTTTTAGAACATTATATATCTGTTTTCTTTATATAAAAGACTGTATTGGTTTATGTAGTTATATGCTTCATGCTAGTAGATATTTTTCATCCTGGAAAAGATTGTTCTAATGTTTGGATTCACATAATTAATGAAACATGCTATCAATTCTGTCACGAGTTTGTGTTCCATCTACTACGAGAAATAACGGCGGTTGTTTAACAGCTTCTAGGGTGAAAATGTATTTGTTCACAATTGTCCTGATCGCTTCACTTTACTTTTATTTGATCTTGCACTTCTGTGCCTTAACAGTTCATGTGGAATATAACTGCCTTTGTAGGATGGAATTTTTGTTTGCATGCATATATGTTTTATCATAAACCATTATGATATAATCTGTTCCTTTTGAAACTAAGGTTACAAGTGAAAACTTTATAACTACATTATAGTTTCAAATTGGTATTCAAATTGGGGGAGACTCTGACAATTACTCAAAGACTTTATAGGTCTAGTTAAAGATGTCAAGAGTCATAAAATGTGGTCTTGAAAGGTTATATCTCTGACTGCCACAACTTGAAAATAAAGGCTGTTAAGCCAATTTTTTGACCCTAAAAAACATAAAGTCATTCTGACTAAGGGTCTTTCTAGGAGTGTGGTCCTAGAATCATCGAGGGAGATGGGGTTAAGCCCATAGTAGAGTTCACCGACAGCGGGAACCCAACCTACTTGATTGGGAGCTGGTTCCATGAAAGAGGTTCCATGTGGTAGTAACAAGCTGGACTGGTGAAACTCGTGTGGAGCATCAACCCGGATATATTTATATCCTATATGTAGCGTTGTAGCTACTACCCCTTCTCTATGGTGAGATGCTCTTATGATACAGCTAGGTAAGGATGAGTTTAACTCTTAATAAGTCCAACGCATGTAGTGTGGAGGGTATACTATCCAACTGTAGTACCCTTGGAGGACTTACCTACGTGAGAGGAACCGTGATGGCAGCGGTTGGGGGGGCAGGGCTGACCCTAGAAACTCTCATGAGTCAGTTATTGTGAGCATGGCCTTTAACGCTCAACCCGCTCGCTCAATAGATGAAGACTTACTGTGTGTATTCTATCAATATCTGGTAAAAGAGGCTAGTTCCAGGCGTAGTCCACTATGTCTCTCAAATGGCGATGAATTCACTAAGGAAGGTTCCAGGCGTAGTCCACCTGTCCCGAATTCACAGTATGATGTTGCCCAAATTTTACTCGTGTTTTATGATTTGATTATTTTTTATTATTGATTTGTTTTATTCTGTCTTCCCTGAAATTCAAGCTTTTGGGGGGACTGTTGGATTTTTTGTATTAAAATAAAAAGGAAAAGCTTTTATTTCAGATTTTGTTTTGCTAAGTCAACTTTGACCAAGTCTTAGAATCTAAATCGGTTGAGAAAATATCTCAACTGCTTGGATTTTCTGTTAGAGTGGTTACAACAACCTGGGTTCTAACTCTATAAATAGACCCTCACTCTAATAGCTGCAGACACAACTCATTTTTCTCTTTTCTCGTCTTAAAAGAAAACCTGAAGACTACTCCTCGTGAGAATGGCTTCAGTGTTTAAAAGAATTTTCATTTTTATTTTTATGGGCAACTTCTTCATTTGAGCAGAGGCTCTGCCCACCGTCCTGGGCTGAGTGCTGGTGAATCCGGGGAATCCTTTACCGCTAGGGGACAAGGCCGATTCAACGTCAGGACAAGGAGACGGGCTTTTGATCCTTTAGGGCAGCGACGTCGCGACTGCATTCCCCACACCAGGTTCTTTTGTTTCATTTAATTATAATTGTTGTTTTATCTTAATTTAATTTTTAAAGATATTGCATGTTTTAAGAAAATAGTATAAAATACCCAACAATTACTACAACTCACAAACATATTCAAATTAAATTTATCAATCTATTTACAAATTAAAATTATTAACAGATTTTAAAACCTGATCATACATCTATGTCCTTATTTAAAAAATAAATTATAAATAAAAATATAGTATTTATTAGATAGAGAATAAAGAATCGCTTTTCGTAAGAACATGTATAACATCTCTCCCCGTATGTATGTGTGTCAAAGAAAAAGTGAAATAAAAAAAATGTTATAACACGAAGGAATCTAAGCATATCATTACATCCATTCCTCAAGAAAATTTTGAAATAATAAAAAAAATATTTATTAGATATTTTTATTTTGAATAAAAAGAAAGAATATTTATTAAAGAGAAACTATGATGCTTATTCGTTGTTCCACAGAAGAATTTGAATGGTTTCTTTTTGTTTTTCCCTTCAAGATTATTATTCTCTAGGACGAGAGTTAAGGCCTGTAAAAAAAACATGTATGAAAAAATTATTTTTCTTCAATTATGTTTATATTGCATGTGCACAACACATTCTCAAAATCAAATAAAGCTATCATAAATTTTTGAAAAGCTTGAGTTTCTCGTTAGTATTCATTTCAACCTATATGACTAGTCTCACCCGGTATAGGAGATGAAAAGAGTGATTTATATATCATTCTTTTCTCACTCTACTTCTTATGAGTTATGTATTTTGAGATGGGTTAACTATATCAGCCCTCGCAGTGACGTGACGAGTGCCCCGAGCCCAAGGCATTTTATTTTCAATTTAAACTCACTTATAACGTGGCTGATTCAAACGTGGCTTAATTTTCTCTAACTTAACCAACTAATGGTAATTAAAAGCCTCTAATTCCCCTCATACTAACTAACCCCGATAAATACTGTAGCTGAAAACAAAAGCAAGACACAACAAGCTCTCAACTTAATTTCTTCTTCTTCTTTAATTTTCTATTGAGTTATTTTTGTTTTCATGAATCTATTGCCGAAAAGCAGTTCAAACAACGAGATTCTTCTTTGTTTCTTTTTCCTTTTTTTTAATTTATTTAATTATTTTTATCTTTTCAATTTTTTTGACTCGAAAGTAACTCATTTTCTTCAGAAGGCCTAAAGGCTGTGTGCTGGAGCCGGCCCATATTACATAAGGAATTAGGCCTCGGAGTGCGAAGAACCCATCATAATAGCAACATGAGTTTACTCTCTCGGAGTGGTTTTTTTTTGTTTTTTTGTAAAATGTAGAAACTGTATAATAGAGACTAAAGCCCCCCTCAGATGTGCAATTTTCAGATACATATGCCTCAAATTCAGTCAAACTGTACTATTATTTTGTGTTTTTTATTTGCAGAATTCTGATTACAGTTTTCAGAACCTGACCACATCTCTGTCAATGGGGTGGGTGTTCTGCTGCATCAGTACACGAGACTCTGCAATTTTTCAACTTATTATCGAGTAATTTATATTTTGCATTTTCTCAGTTAACAGGTAACTAAAAATTGTGCAGGTTTGACTTTGTGCGTTTTACAAGTAAATTATTATGTTATTAGCTGGAGAGTTTCTGTTTCCATCATGCACCGTTTCGTGAGTGGAAGCTACCTTCTTGCGTGATTAATCATTTTTAATATTTTCAATGATTTGTTCAGTTCATGTATCAATCAGATATTGGAGCGGATACAATTAACAATAATGTTTTCGAATTTGGCCTCGGATTTCTGCGTATACGCTGCATTTTATAGCCCTTGAGTTAAGAATTTTTAAGTGTGAATTTAATTGTCTACTTTTGTGAGCTTCGACCTTGTATAAATGATTCACTAAGTTTTCAAAATATATATAGTTTAACCTGATTTTCTGCAAAAAGTTCAGAAAACATAAATAACATCAATACATATAAAATTTATAGAATTATTCAAATCATTGAAAATATTAAAAATGATTAATCACGCAAGAAGGTAGCTTCCACTCACGAAACGGTGCATGATGGAAACAGAAACTCTCCAGCTAATAACATAATAATTTACTTGTAAAACGCACAAAGTCAAACCTGCACAATTTTTAGTTACCTGTTAACTGAGAAAATGCAAAATATAAATTACTCGATAATAAGTTGAAAAATCGCAGAGTCTCGTGTACTGATGCAGCAGACACCCACCCCATTGACAGAGATGTGGTCAGGTTCTGAAAACAGTAATCAGAATTCTGCAAATAAAAAACACAAAATAATAGTACAGTTTGACTGAATTTGAGGCATATGTATCTGAAAATTGCACATCTGAGGGGGGCTTTAGTCTCTATTATACAGTTTCTACATTTTACAAAAAAAACAAAAAAAAACCACTCCAAGAGAGTAAACTCATGTTGCTATTATGAAATCAATCAGATCCTAAAATCTCTCCATGATTATAGAACACATGGAACTCGTGGGATTCATGCACCATGTGTTTTTCATTCTTTCTCTCAGTCAATATTTTCCTATTATTCTCTCATTCAATGATTTCCTATTGTACCTCCTAAATCAATGTAAACATGTGACTAATATGTGTATATAAATACAACCAAGAACCATAGCTAATGGTATCTTGTCTTTACACAAATAAGTCTTCTTCTTCTTATTCTTTATCTTGGTATCAGAGCAACTCCTGTACCATGTCGAGTATTTCCTCTTCATCTTCTCTCACCTCCATCCAAACACTTGCATCCATGGTTACTCCCAATCACAACATCACTCACTTTCTAAATGTCAAACTCGATAAGGGAAACTATCTGCTGTGGCGTTCCCAGTTCCTTCCTCTTCTCAAGCTCCACGATCTCGAAGGCCTCGTCGACGGAACCTCTCTATGTCCGGTCCGGTTCCTTCCTTCTACCGAGAAGGATGCTCAGCCCACTATCAATCCAGAATACACTCGCTGGATCAAGCTTGATCAGATGCTCTTATGTTGGCTTATCTACTCGCTCACTGAGGCTGTTCTTGCTCATGTCGTCGGCCTCACCACATCTCGTGATGCGTGGTGCTCTCTGAAGTGAATCTTTGCGTCACCCTCCAGAGCTAGAGTGCAGCAACTCAAATATCAGCTGCACACCGTCAAGATGGGCACCTCCTCTATGTCAGAGTATATTCAGTCTGCCAAGTCCATCGTGGACAACCTGGCGGCAGTGGCTAATCCAGTTGCCGACTCTGACCTCGTCTCTACCTTACTCAGTGGTCTGTCTTCCGAATATGACTCGTTCGTCACCTCCGTCAACACACGAGTCGACCCTGTACTGTCAGAAGAACTCATTGGCCTCATGCTTATCCAGGAGATTTATCGTAGGCGTGCTATCACTTCACCAGACTCCACAACCCTCATCTCCCCTTCTCCTGCAGTTCATGCTGCTTCCCGCACTCCAAGCTACCATTCAGCTCCATCTTTTTTTCGTGGTCGTGGACGTGGCTGAGGCAGGGAGTGCGGTCGTGGTCATGGACGTTCCTTCTTACCATCACATCAGTCCACCGGTGGTCGACCTCAATGCCAGATCTGCAATCGTTTTGGCCATTATGCTAATAAATGCTACAATCGTTATGATGATTCGGCTAGCTCAACTGCTCTTCTCCACTCTTATGGGAATAGTCCAGTCGATTTCAACTGGTATGTTGACTCCGGAGCCACTCATCACCTAACGGCTGACATTGCGAATCTGGCAGCTCACTCCGAATATCAAGGACCTGACAGAGTTCGCATGGGTAATGGGACAGGTTTGCTTATCCGAGCTACTGGTGCTTCTTTATTGTATTCTCCTGTTTCTTCCTTTGTCTTGAAAAACCTTTTACATGCTCCTGATATCACCAAAAATCTTCTGTCTGTTAGTCAATTTACTGCTGATAATAAAGTCCTTCTTGAAGTTCACCCTGAATCTTGTTTTATTAAGGATCTCTCAACTCGGAAAACTCTACTGCGATGACAACTTAAGGATGGTCTGTTTTTCTTCTCCCTTGGGAATCATAACTTCACCGCCTCTCCCCAGGCTCTTCTCGGTGAGCGAACATCTTCCTCCGTCTGGCATGAGTGCCTAGGTCATCCCTCCACCAGAGTTATTGAAATCACCTAGAGGGGGGTGAATAGGTGATGATGCTAATCTATGGAACTTAATGCGGAATTTAAAAACTTAATTGCAATGAGCACTCAAGTGTGATCAACAAGTGATGCACACACAACCAAGCCAAGCAATATAGATATGTATGCACAATATGAATAGAGATGCAAGGCACAAAGTAAAGAGAGAGAGATAGAGAGAGTCAATGGATCAAGCGCAAACAACAAGATATGTTCCGTGGTTCGAGCACCCAGCTCTACATCCCCGCCTTCGACACACGAAGGATTTCCAATCCACTAGCTTGTCCACAAAGGACTCCCACCGAGGGAACCTCCGCTGAGGATTTGGGGCAATCACAATTACAAGGAGTACCCAACTCCTCTCCTTACAAACTCAACCTCCTCCTTGTGGCACAACTCCAAGCCAACAACAATCACCTCACAACCTTGAGGGATAAACACCAACCAATACAAGAATCACCTCACACCCTTGAGGGATACAACCCAATAGCCAAACTTCCTCAACACAATGAGGGAAAGGCACAAAGCCAAGCTAAAGATAGGGTTTACAACTTAGTGGTTTCAAACAACAACCACAAAACAATCTCTTTTTCCCACACAAAATCCTATAGAGAAGACAGTAGATTTTAGCTCAAGTGTGGAGAAAACCAAGGGATTTGAAACCAGCAACTCAAAGAAAATCTTTGGGAAATAAATGAAACCAAGATAGAGAAGTTCAATTCAAAAGCTTTTCCCAAAACCATTTTCTTTGATTTTTCAAACCCTAAAGAAAACACCAAAAAGATTGTTCAATTTGAATTCAAAAACCTATTTTGATTGCAACAAAAACACCAGAGAGAATGGAAAAATTCGCACAAAAAATCTTAGAGAAAAACTCTTTCAAATGGGGTATTTATAGGCAAATCTGGAAACTAGCCGTTGGCTGTAATTTTTGCCAGAATTACCCTGCCGGTCGACCGGTCGGTCGACCGCCCAACGGTCATATTTTGACCCGTTGGCACTACCGGTCGACCGCCCGGTCGACCTTAAAAACCCGAGAGCAAAACTGCTCTCAGTCGGTCGACCGTTCGGTCGACCGGCCCATTGGGCTGCAGACGTGCACAGATCTGTGCACGTCGGTCGACCGTGAGGTCGACCGGCCCCTGGTACGGTCGACCGCTCGGTCGACCGACCAGGCATGTCAGCCTATTCCTGGGTCAGAAAAACAGTATAAAATATATTGAAATAAATCCCACAAACTCTCTAAAATTCCACAAAAATAGTTTTATCATTTTATATTAATATATAAACCTGTGATAAAAAGTTTAGCTCAAATATCAATCAATATGAACTATTTTGTATCATGGAAATTTTGCCAAAAATCAAAAGTCGTATTTTCTAAAACTAAGATTCTTGAATAGAAAATACACTTTGTCCAAAACTCATTCAAATAGAAAAACATGATATTTAAACACTTTGAAGCATGATGCATATGGATAGAAATCCAATATACATGAAACATATACATATCATAGTTTTTGTCATTAAGTCCAAAAATATGTTTTGTTATAAATACCAAAACATAAGACACATGGAATAGATTATCAAACTAAGTTTGTTTAAATATTTGAAACAGGCATGTATATAGAAAAAATCTAATATACATAAATCATGTAAACTTGTTTTGATATAGAATCTATTCATGCAAACCAAGATCGGTTAAACCAAAAACCAATGACCAAAACATGAAACGTGTGTGTTGTGAACTTGAGCTTATCATACTATTCTTATCTTTACAATTTGGGATCTAAACTCAAAACTAAACTATGGATACCTAACTCTTCTTGTAGAGCGCAATCTCCAAGTTGACTCGATCCAAACCGTGATTCACCAAGCTTGACTCCAATGAGTGCTAGATGTCATCTTTGATGCTTAAGCTCTTGAATCAACATGTGAAAGCTTCTAAATCATCTTGTTGAAGCTAATCACCTACTAATAACTTGATTAATGGTCTGAGACTAAAATCATAAGATTATTAGTACATATAACTACATGAGTTAATCATCATCAAAACTAGAGTGGAAGGCCTTTGGGCCAACAATCTCCCCCTTTTTGATGATGACAAAACTCATGGGGTTATATATGCATGGATTAAAGTTAAGCTTCAAAGAAGCTCCCCCTTAACTCATGCATCACAATAAATATAAGGATATACAATGAATGTTCATAAATCTGTATGCATCAACATGCATAAAACACATATAAACATGCTCTGGATACCAAATTAAAATAAAACATAAAACAATGAAACATGCTCTTGATACCAATAAAACAATACTAATTAAACAAAACATTTACAACAAGACATTATTAAAACATGTTTTTGCTCTTGATACCAATAACCAATAATATAGAAACCAACATATTATTACCATTGAAAACCAACTAAAACATATGCATAAATCAACCATGCATATAAACTACAAATTCTTCTCCCCCTTTTTGTCAATCATCAACAAAGGGGTAAAAACAAACATAATGAAAACAAATACTTCTCCCCCTAAATGTTCAAAATAAAGAAGCAATAAATTATTCCAAGGGGTAAAACCAAAGTCAATATGATATCAATTGAAAATAACAAACTTTGAGAAATGCCAAATCCTATTTGAAATAAAACAAGGCATTAAAACAAAATAACATTTTATATCAAAATGAAAACATGTAATGTAAACTTGATACCAATAGATAATAAAAAAAAACAAATTGATACCAAATTTAAGGAAACAAATAGCATCTTGATACCAAAAGAAGATATTTTTCATTATAAGCATATGATACCAATTACTTTAATATTGATGTGTAATTGTTTTTCATCATAAAGTTAGGGAGTGGAAAACAAAAACAATGGTAAACAATACCAATGAAATATAAAATACGAGTTTTCTCCCCCTTTATGAAATACCAAAAGAAAATATGCATAGGCTTGAAATAAGATACCAATTGAAAATTAAATCAATTGAAACATGATATTCATTAAAAATTCAAGCTTAGCAATCTTAAAATTATGATAAAGCTTGTATATGGATACCAATTGAAAAACTCAAGTTTAACATAACCAAAATTTGTGCTTCTAGATATAGGGATATAATAAGCACAAATAAATCATCTATATATGTATGTGAGAAATAGATACCAATTGAAATTGATACTATATGAAGTGTAAGCATACATATATAAAATAAAACATATATGAGTATACAAAGAGATGTCAATGTTGATACCAATTGAAAGGATTCAATGATACCAATTGAAACAAAAATAAGGTCAAGTGTATAATTCATATTCACTACCACCCATTTCATGATCAAGTTTAAAAAGATTTTCACTATAAAGCATACATGAGCATGATCTCCCATCCAACCGCCCATAGAAGGTAGGGTTTTCAAAAATAGGTTTGCAAATATAGTATGTTTGAAAATCTCTACCAACGAGAAGAATATCGCAACTAGTTAAATGGAAAACTTGTTAACTAGTACGAAATCCTTCAAGCAAGGAATAACACAAAAATATTTTTCATGAAACATGAAAATCACATGATCACTAAACACTCAAAAACCGTAAAGCTCATATCATACTCATGAAAACACAATCATGAGAAATATAATAAAGTGAGTGAACAAGTGTAATGTGAAATACATTGTCATGAAAATTTTGCATTCAAGCTCAAATGAAATTCCTTTGAAAACACGAACACATGAAAACTTAGATTTTCATGAAAATCATCAAAACGACTTGAACTTCAAGACATATGTATGTCATGTACAAACTAAAGTATACATACATATCCCAAACATGGTGAGTCCATAAAAGTATATGCATGAAGGCACGTGGCTCAAGGATGTATATGTATAAATGATAGTTTGGACAAGACGGACATATACATGAAGTCAAACACAAGATCATAGAAACACATCAAAAATGAGGAATACAAGTCAAATGCATGAATCATCAAAACTAGACTATACTCGTACATCAAATGAATACAAATGAGCGTTCAAGCACAAATATATAAAGGTCTATTTGTAGCTCACTAGTTGTACAAGTATAAATCCTAGTCTTAATGAAAAATATCATTCAAGCAAGTAATCAAATCATGAGGCATAAAACAGGTCAAAAATCAATATGATAAATGCAATCATAATAATCAAAAGTATGAAGTATTAATGACCTTTTAAAACTAAGATGGATGTATGATGCAACGATCTCTCAAAACAAGACTAAGAGCCGTATACCCCGTGAAGGGTTCTGAACTCCTTCCTCCTGATTCCCCTTGAATGGGTTAGAGGTGCGCAATGCAACCTTGTTGTATGAGAATTGATCGAACAAAGAATGAATAATATGCAAATGACGAAATGCACACAAGATATATCACAAACATCCATAAGATCATTATGTTAAAGACATGAGCATTAGATCTATGATCTACATGATAGCTAAAACATAAAGAGAACACAAAATATGGGTCCATATAAAACATGGGTGTCTCAAGTACTAATCATGTAAGGCATAAGTCTAACAAACATGGCAATAAACATAGTAATCATGAAACAATAAAACATGCTATAAACAATGATATGGAAGCATGTAAACAAAATAGGAATTTAGAAAATGTTACCAAAAACTGAAGAGGCAACTCTCCATGTCTCCAAAATACGGTGGTCCTCCCACAAAGCTTCCTTGAAAGTGATGCATCCAAATTGTATTCTTTAAGCATGGAACGCATTCACTCTAAGGCACCAACACTCTCACGTAATGCGAGAGCTCCCACCTACATCAAAAAGTATAGAGGTGATTTTTGGTACCCATTTTCTTGTGGGTCCACGAGGGTTAGTGTCTTTCCTAACCCAAACAAAATTAGATGCTAAATTTTCATCATGTAATCTATCACAGCAAAATCTAGCAAGATGGCCTTTACGACCACAATGTGTACAAGTGTACACATGAGCATACATGTTATGATTGTGTCCGTGATGAGCATGTGTATGCCGTGTTGGGTGTGCATGCATAGTTGGAGCTTGTTTCTTGCGAACCAAGGATTCCAAACTAGTGCGGTTCATGGTACAATGGCTCAAAGTGGAGCCCAAACAATCAACACTTTTCTTCAAATTATTTATATCATTTTCAATGCTAGAAGATAAAGTGGAGCATGCAATAGGTGTGCTAGAACAAGAAGCAACACTAGCATGGCAAATATGAATATCAATCTCTTTTTGCAAAGATTTATTTTTAATCAAAACCAAATCCAATTCTTTAGTAATTGAATCAATATCATTTTTCAAAGTGAAATTTTCTTTAAAAACAAGATCCAATTTAGAAGATAAAATCTCATTGTTCTTTACAACATCCTCACAATCATTTTTCCCTTTTAAAACATCAATTTCTTTTAAAGCAATGTCTAGTTGAGATCTTAGTGAGTCACATTCACTAGTAATCTCTTCCTTCTCTTGCAAAACCAATTCAAAATTAGAACACAAATCCTTTAATTCATTTTTCAAAACAAGATTATCCTCTTTCAACAAATCATGTTTTTCCAACAAATTTTCAAGCTTTTGAGCAAGTTTCATATTTAAAGTTTGGACTTCTAAATAACCATAGCAATAGGAACTAGAGCTATCATCTAGAGGAGAATCCTAATGTACCTCAAGGGAGTTCTTCCCTTGGACCATGAAGCAATGCTCTTCGGACTTGTCTCTCCTAGATCTCCTCATCTTGTTGATAATCGTTGGAAGCTCGGGAGAAGTCAATATGCTCCAAACTGCAAAAGCCGAATCATAGTGATCAAAAATATGTAAAAGATGTTCATTGAGAGATGCTCTAAGTGCCTAAGTGCAAGTGCATTGGCCTTCTTATGCTTGCTATTATTTGGGAGGGTTTCTATAGTAATGGCTTGATAAGCTAGATGACCTAGTGTTTTTATATGCCTAGTCATGTCCACCTTCCAAGAATCAAGTCTAAAATGGTCAAACATAGGAGGGATATCCATGAGTGCAAACTAGTATGATGTGCAAATGACAATGCAAATGAAGATTAGCAAACCAAGATCTTACTCCTAGGATGTTAAGCCTAATATCAGGAGCACTAGCTCTGATACCAATTGAAATCACCTAGAGGGGGGGTGAATAGGTGATGATGCTAATCTATGGAACTTAATGCGGAATTTAAAAACTTAATTGCAATGAGCACTCAAGTGTGATCAACAAGTGATGCACACACAACAAGCCAAGCAATATAGATATGTATGCACAATATGAATAGAGATGCAAGGCACAAAGTAAAGAGAGAGATAGAGAGAAAGAGTCAATGGATCAAGCGTAAACAAGATATGTTCCGAGGTTCGAGCACCCAGCTCTACATCCCCGCCTTCGACACACGAAGGATTTCC
Source organism: Agave tequilana (assembly GCA_038442645.1). Taxonomy (NCBI): domain Eukaryota; kingdom Viridiplantae; phylum Streptophyta; class Magnoliopsida; order Asparagales; family Asparagaceae; genus Agave; species Agave tequilana. The sequence continues at coordinate 36,496 of JAVJIF010015787.1, forward strand.
AATCCACTAGCTTGTCCACAAAGGACTCCCACCGAGGGAACCTCCACCGAGGATTTGGGGCAATCACTATTACAAGGAGTACCCAACTCCTCTCCTTACAAACTCAATCTCCTCCTTGAGGCACAACTCCAAGCCAACAACAATCACCTCACAACCTTGAGGGATAAACACCAACCAATACAAGAATCACCTCACACCCTTGAGGGATACAACCAATAGCCAAACTTCCTCAACACAATGAGGGAAAGGCACAAAGCCAAGCTAAAGATAGGGTTTACAACTTAGTGGTTTCAAACAACAACCACAAAACAATCTCTTTTTCCCACACAAAATCCTATAGAGAAGATAGTAGATTTTAGCTCAAGTGTGAAAAAAACCAAGGGATTTGAAACCAGCAACTCAAAGAAAATCTTTGGGAAATAAATGAAACCAAGATAGAGAAGTTCAATTCAAAAGCTTTTCCCAAAACCTTTTCTTTGATTTTTCAAACCCTAAAGAAAACACCAAAAAGATTGTTCAATTTGAATCCAAAACCTATTTTGATTGCAGCAAAAACACCAAAGAGAATGGAAAAATTCGCACAAAAAATCTTAGAGAAAAACTCTTTCAAATGGGTATTTATAGGCAAATCTGGAAACTAGCCGTTGGCTGTAATTTTTTGCCAGAATTACCCTGCCGGTCGACCGGTCGGTTGACCGCCCAACGATCATATTTTAACCCGTTGGCACTACCGGTCGACCGCCCGGTCGACCTTAAAAACCCGAGAGCAAAACTGCTCTCAGTCGGTCGACCGTTCGGTCGACCGGCCCATTGGGCTGCAGACGTGCACAGATCTGTGCACGTCGGTCGACCATGAGGTCGACGGCCCCTGGTGCGGTCGACCGCTCGGTCGACCGACCAGGCCTGTCAGCCTATTCCTGGGTCAGAAAAACATTATAAAATATATTGAAATAAATCCCACAAACTCTCTAAAATTTCACAAAAATAGTTGTATCATTTTATATTGATATATAAACCTGTGATAAAAAGTTTAGCTCAAATATCAATCAATATGAACTATTTTTGTATCATGAAAATTTTGCCAAAAATCGAAAGCCGTATTTTCTAATACTAGGATTCTTGAATAGAAAATACACTTTGTCCAAAACTCATTCAAATACAAAAACATGATATTTAAACACTTTGAAGCATGATGCATATGGATAGAAATCCAATATACATGAAACATATACATATCATAGTTTTTGTCATTAAGTCCAAAAATATGTTTTGTTATAAATACCAAAACATAAGACACATGGAATAGATTATCAAACTAAGTTTGTTTAAATATTTGAAGCAAGCATGTATATAGAACAAATCTAATATACATAAACCATGTAAACTTGTTTTGATATAGAATCTATTCATGCAAACCAAGATCGGTTAAACCAAAAACAATGACCAAAACATGAAACGTGTGTGTTGTGAACTTGAGCTTATCATACTATTCTTCTCTTACAATTTGGGATCTAAACTCAAAACTAAACTATGGATACCTAAGTCTTCTTGTAGAGCGCAATCTCCAAGTTGACTCGATCCAAACCGTGATTCACCAAGCTTGACTCCAATGAGTGCTAGATGTCATCTTTGATGCTTAAGCTCTTGAATCAACATGTGAAAGCTTCTAAATCATCTTGTTGAAGCTAATCACCTACTAATAACTTGATTAATGATCTGAGACTAAAATCACAAGATTATTAGTACATATAACTACATGAGTTAATCATCATCAAAACTAGAGTGGAAGGCCTTTGGGCCAACAGTTGTCTCCAGTGTTTTATCTCAACATCAACTTCCTTTCCTCCCTGACCGTGCTGGTACCCCTCTCTGCATCCCCTGTCAGCAAGAAAAAAAGTCACCATCTTCCTTTTTCGTCATCTTCCACGATTGCTACTTCTCCTTTAGAGCTTATTCACTCCGATCTATGGGGTCCGTCTCCTATGTCCGCTGTAAGTGGTCTTCGCTATTATATTAGCTTTGTAGATCACTACAGTAAGTATGTTTGGCTTATCCTTTGATAAATAAAACTGATGCTTTTTCCATTTTTCTTGAGTTTAAAATTCATGTAGAAATTTTTTTGGGCGTTCCATTAAAGCACTCCAAACTGATGGTGGTGGCGAGTTCATCAAATTTAAACCTTACTTGTCTTCTTAAGGTTTCACTAATCGTTTATCCTGTCCACACAGTAGTGCCCAAAATGGCACCGAAAAAGAAAGTACCGCCACCTTGTCTAGACTGGCCTTACTCTTTTGGCTTGGTCAAATGTTTCATTTCATTACTGGCCCTATGCTTTCCAAATTGCCTTATTTCTCATCAATAGAATGCCCACCCCCATTCTCCAAAATCTCTCTCCCTACCAGAAATTATTTCATAAAGTACCTGACTACCTTTCCTTACAAATTTTTGGTTGTGCTTGCTACCCTCATCTGCGTCCATACCAAACTCATAAGTTTAGTTTTCAGTCCACTCAATGTGTCTTCTTAGGTTATTAGACTTCGCATAAAGATTATCAATGTTTGCATGTCCCATCTGGTTGTATTTACATCTCTTGGGATGTTGTGTTCGACGAATCTTCTTTTCCTTTCCATTCTCCTCAGCCCTCCCTCTCTCCCCCTACTCCTACGCCTTCACCACTGATCCCCATCTCCATGCCTCTGCTATCTTCCATTGTTCCAGTCCCCTCTTCTCATGCGGGCCCCACCATTGACTCTTCTCCTCCTCCACTATCATCTCCATCACATACTCTTTCTCCACCACCTCCACCAGCACCCGCCGATGAGTCCTTCTCCTTGTCCTCATCCTCAGGCTCTCCAGTCCCCCTCCTATCAGGACCCACCATATGGTCACCAGAACACATGATAACACCAGAACACCAAAAGTCTGGCTAGCCACCCGGTATTCCATGCCTACCTGTCTCATGGCTGATTTGGCCACCACTCCTATCGAACCACATGTTTCACGTAAGTTTCTAAAGATCCCAAGTGGCGCTAGGCAATGGACACTGAGATGAATGCCTTGCTTAAGAATAAAACCTGGTCCCTTGTGCCATACCACCCTACCATGAATTTGGTTGGTTGTAAATGGGTTTTTAAGTTAAAGCATAAATTTGATGGTTCTGTTGACAAGTATAAGGCCCGCCTAGTGGCCAATGGTTTTCATCAACAACCAGGATTAGACTATAGTGAGACATTCAGTCTGGTCATCAAACCGACCACTGTTCGTACCGTGTGCAATCTGGCCGTCTCCAAGGAATGGTCTATTCGACAGTTGGATGTGAATAATGTATTTTTGCAGGGTTTTCTTACTGAGACGGTTTACATGGAACAACCTTCGGGGTTCATCAATCCCGCTCATCCCAATCATGTATGCAAGCTTCACCGCAGTATCTATGGCCTCAAACAGGCTCTACGAGCCTGGTTTTCTCGCCTTAACAATTATCTAGTCACATTGGGCTTTGTAGGCTCCAAGTCTGATACGTCTCTCTTCCTCCGTCGGGTCGGGACAGATCTTCTTCTGGTTCTTATCTATGTGGATGACATCATCATCACAGGTAATGACTCACGGGCTGTCACTCGTGTTATTCAAGAACTAGGACGAGAGTTCTCATTAAAAGACCTCAGTCCACTGCACTATTTCTTGGGTGTAGAGTGTCATCGTACACCCTCCTGTCTATTTCTCTCTTAACAGAAGTACATCCGTGACTTGCTTCTCCGACTCAAGATGGATGGTGTCAAGCCTATTAGCTCGCCTATGGCCACCTCCTGTAAGATATCCAAGATTGTTGGCAAGTCTCTCTCTGGCCCCTTTGTCTATCGAAGTACTGTTGGGGCTCTACAATACTTAAGCTTTACTAGACGCGATATTGCCTTCTCGGTGAACAAGGTCGCTCAGTTCATACAAGTTCCAACAGATGAGCACCGGAGTGCTGTAAAACGGATCCTCCGTTACCTCAAATCTACCATCCGACATGGCCTTTTTCTCTCTCGCCGCTCTTCTGCACACCTTACTGCTTACATTGATGAAGATTGGGCAGGGTCGATCGATGATCGAAATCTACCAGTGGCTATTGTGTCTTTCTTGGTACAAATCTCATTTCTTGGAGCTCGAAGAAGCAGTGTACTGTGGCACGATCTAGCACTGAGGTAGAGTATAGGGGCGTGGCCAATGCTGTAGCAGAGGTCATTTGGTTGCAGTCATTACTTCGTGAGCTTGGAGTTCAGCAATCTCTCCCAGTAGTTCTTTGTGACAACCTCGGTGCAACATATCTCTCGATCAATCCTATTCGTCACTTTCGCTCCAAACATGTTGAGATTGACATTCATTTGTGAGGGACTATGTCGCCAATGGAGTCATGGATGTTTAGTTTGTCAGCACTAAAGACCAAGTAGCAGACATCCTTACTAAGCCTTTGAGCTTTTTAAGATTTCTATGCTGAAGAACAAGCTCTCGGCTCTTGCGAACCCACTTCGCTTGCTGGAGGTGTTAGAGATATCAATGATCCATGTGAAAGACACCCCTCATGAAATCAATCAGATCCTAAAATCTCTCCATGATTATAGGAACACATGGAACTCATGAGATTCATACACCATGTATTTTTCATTCTTTCTCTCAGTCAATATTTTCCTATTATTTCTCTTAGTCAATGATTTCTTATTGTACCTCCTAAATCAATGTAAACATGTGACCAATATGTGTATATAAATATAACCAAGAACCATAGCTAATGGTATCTTGTCTTTACACAAATAAGTCTTCTTCTTCTTATTCTTTATCTGATAATACATCCTTTCACTGTTCCAACGCATGGTGCAGATTAACTGCCATGATGATGTATACCGATAAGTTATGACAAAGAAACTGTTCTGGGTTGTCTACATAACCTGCAGTCTGGAAAAAACTTAACCGAACAATCACTTAAAAAGCTCAAGCTGTTCTGTTCTAGCAAATATACACGTGCATGCGTGTGTGTATCATGCATCAGATTTTTAAATGATAATTTTCCTAGAGCCAGCATAATGAAAAACTAACCATTAATGAGTTTATCTACTCAATTACTAAATAATTAACAACTTTCCTCTAAAGCAAACAAAAGTTAGGAAGGAAGTATTTTGCTTTGAACTTTGATGATTGTACTCCTTCAAGTCCAGCTTGTTAGGAATGTAATTAAATGGCCAAACATGCCCTTAAATCTAATTGATAAAGCATAATAACAAAGCTTGAACATATCCTCATCAGGAGACAGGATACAATCTACAAAACTTATGCAAACGGGGTCAAAATGAAGATCAAACTAATAGTGATTAATTGCTGAGAATTGGTTTCTTCCTATGGCATGAACAGTTTCCTCAAAATGAAGCTTATGATCATAAGCTTGAGTTATATGTTTTAATAGATTTATTCAACTATGACTATTAGTACTGCAAGGGATTAAAGCCATCAAATGTTTGGTGGTAAAACAAATTAAAAGCTTAACCCAATTAATTCTCAAAGAGATGAAACCCATGCCAAGGCAATCAAATAGTAGACATGCAAAGTAATATACATAAGTATGACATATGTCGCAAATATAAGACTGTTGCATTTCACATCCGGACCGATGTTCTATAACATTATCAACCAAAAAATTGACTTCTGGGATGGCGTAGTTCAAATCAAAATCGGAGTACATTATTGAAATCATGAGTAGTTCAAAATCAGAATAGTTAAAAAGGTCATGCCATACTGCATGGAATTATCCATGAATTCCACACTCAAACTCATAAGCCCCTTGTTGGGATTTCAGGGGTGGCTGCCCCCACGAACGGATCGACTGAGGCGGCGCAGTGGATACGAACCACAGAATCTACTAAGACAACTTGAAAAAGAGAAGATATTACAAAGTAGATAGAAGCCAACACATAATATAACGTGTTTCTACTGATCAAACTGATCGTGTGCACGGAGAAGGAGGAGAACTTTATTAAAACTTTGAGGAGTATAATAAGAATTACTTACACTTCACGCTGAGAAGTTACAAGCCCTTGATGACCACCAAAAACAACGAACTCTTGTAGCTAAGCTTCTCTCTCAAACTTCTCATCTAGATGAATTTCACACTTAGGAATAACACATTCATAGGATTCTCTTAGGATAATTGAAGGCCACCTCTAAGGGTTTTTATAGACCAAAGAACTCTCCTAGTCCTAAACAAATTCCTTCAATCAGAATAAAGAAAATTTGAATCCAACTTAGACTCAAAACACCTTCAATTAGAATAAAGAAAACTTGAATTTAACTCAGACTAAAAACAGATCCAGAAAGAAAACTGTCAAATCTGACATTAATCAACCTTCACGATGTATTCACGTTATAATCTTAACAATCTCTCCATTAACTTGAATACGTCCAAATTCAAGAATAGCCATCATGCTCTATGTGCTCACATTCATGAACAATTGAAAAAACTTCACTTCATCTTCATCTCACTCTCTTTTCTCGATAACCCCCTTATGGGGTTCACATTTTGATTAGGTCGAATAAGTTTAGGCCCAACCTGAACTTTATTACCCAATGATCTCCTTGATTTATACAAGATCTATGAGAATTTGTCCACCATAGATATAAAGATCTGAAATACCTTGTTGCGCGCCTAGTCCCAACTCTCTTCGGGGTACAATTGAACATCTGAGCTTAAATTCATCATAGTCTGCAATTGTTTCACAACCACCACTTTTGAAGCTGAGAATAACTGTAATCCACTAACTGTAATATCTAAATTTCATCACATATACACATTGCCGACACGTTCGGCTTGAAACATCACATGTGTCGCTTTGGAAACTTCTATGAGATCACATTTCAAACTGAAACAGAACCCTTCTCTATGTAGGACTCCAAGAGAGATGAGATTGTCCCTTGATTCGAGAACATGACGAACACCTTAAATAGTAGCGATGTATCTATCATGAGACCAAACTGGATTGTTCCTTCACCAATCACCTTGCTTGTTGCAGAATTCCTAATGACGACTTCTTTCCCTTGAACAGAAGTGTATGAAGAGAACATCTTCTTATTGGAACTAATATGCTGTGAACATCTAGAATCTATGACCCATCTATCTTTTGTTGGCCCAAAGGCCATTAGCCCAGACATTTTGATGATAACAAACCATATTTAGTTATGTTTTTAATAACCTTGTTTACATAAGTTTCAGGAAAAATATATTTGTTGATTTGACGGTTCCAACTCAAGACTCACGCTTTTGGACGCCGCAAAGATTTGGATCCCCGAGCCTAGCAAAATAGAAGTGCTCAAGGATCATACAAAAAGAAGACACAAGAGATGTAATTTTCTTTTAGTTTTTATTCTTAGATGATTTTGTCAAAACCTATACGATAGAGGTAGAATATTTGGGATTGTATCACACACACACACTTAGTATTGCTTCAAGGCTTCAAAACAATTTCATATCAAAATTTCTAACTTAGTTTTTGGAAAAATCATGTTTGGAAAAATCAGTTTGTTAGAAAAATCATTTTTCATTTTATCAAAAAGGATTTTTATCAAATAAAGTTCTAACATGTTTAAGTGTTGATCTATGATTACACTATAAGTTTTATAAGTCCTAGAACCTTGTTTTATAAATCCTTAGCCAAAATATTTTTAACCAAAATTCCCTTTTCTCTTAGCAGACTCTGGAAAAGAGTTCTGGCAGAGTCCGGTCGACCGACCCAGTCAACCGACGTGCACGCTGTGCATGTGTGCACGTCGGCCGACCGAGCGGCCAACCGAACAAACTTGGTTTGCTCTCTGTTTTTCTTCGGCCGACCACAACGATCGACCGACAGAGAGAGCTGCTCTCTGGATATGGTTTCGGTCGGCCGCCCAGTTGACCGATCTCCCTAATGGTCGAAAATATGACATTGGCGGTCGACGGCCCGGTCGATCGGTAGCTATCAGAAGTTCTGACAGACTCCAACAGCTCTATTTTCTGGTCAGATTTTTGTTAGGATTCACCCCAATGACTCTTTTGAGCTGTGTAGTTTGTTCTTCTTCCACTATAAATAGTGGGTCACTTCAACAAGATTAAAGACAAGATTTCTAAGCAAAAAAAGATTTTCAAGCTAAAACTTTAGTTTTCCTTTTAGAAAAGATTTTCTCTTTAAAGCCAAAAATTCCCAACACTTTCTTAAAGCAATCCTCTACTTCTCTCTAACCTTTTGCACTGCACAATCCCAAGTATCATCTCTTTCATATGGTTATAGGATTGTGCAAGTGAGCTTTTTGATCAAGTGTGATCAACCTTTTCTTCAATTGAGAAGTTGTAGAGGCATCGGCCTCAAGCGAGTGGGTGTGCTTCATAGTTTTTGGCGACACCGAGAGATAGGACAAGTGTGTCCTTGTATTGAGGATCCGGTGGGATCACCAATAGTGAAAATCCTTCAAGTGTGAAGGCGGGGACGTAGAGTTGGCTCGAACCTCGGAAAAATTCCTTGTGTTTGCGATTGTCCAAATCTCTCTAAACTCTATCTCTCAGTTACTTGCTTCTTTATATTGTTTAATTACTTGCAAATAGTTTAATTGTGTTCTTCATTTAAATAGTTTTAAATTCCGCATAATTGTCATTTTATATAGCCATCACCTATTCACCCCCTCTAGGTGATTTCAATTGGTATTAGAGCCTAACCCTTACATTTGGTTTAACCACCTTAGGGAGATCCTTATTTGGCTATATCTTTTTTGTGCATTTATATTGTTTGTGCATTATACCTTTGTATTCATGGCATCCACTGACTTTTCTAGCATCAAGTCCCCACCCAAATTTGATGGCTTGAACATCCCCATTTGGAAGGTCAAGATGAACTTATTTCTTAAGTCCCTAGGAGTTAGAGTAGCTAGGCTATTACCAAAGAATTTATAGAACCTCTCACCGTGAGAGATCATGGTCCGAGGACACCACCAAGGACTATGAAGCTAATGCTAGGGCTCAATATGCTTTAACCCAAGCTCTTAATGAAGATGACCTTTTTCGCATCATTAACTGTAAATCTGCATATGAAGTGTGGAATGTTTTGATTGTGACTCATGAGGAACGTTCCAAGTCAAAAGATTAAAGATTGACTTGCTTCATTCTCAATATGAGAATTTTTATATGCTTGAGAATGAGAGCATTGATGGCATGCTCACTCGTATCACCAAGATAACAAATGCATTATCTTCTTTAGGTGATACGATCGACAATGACCAAAAGATTCGGAAGGTCATACGAGCTCTTCCCAAAGCTTGGGAAGTCAAGGCAACTACCCTCAAGTAGCCCAACGATCGGAAGGAGATGGACTTCTCTGGCTTCATCGGCAATCTCAAAACCCATGAGATGGAGATGAAGGTTAGAGAAGAAAGGGAGGCGCCGAAGAAGAAAGTCCTCGCTTTCAAAACCACTCCATTCATCCATGACGAGGAGGACTCATCGGAAGACTACGATGAGGACTTTGCCATGCTCATCCGGAAGGTGGGCAAAATGTTTTACAAGAAGGGGAGGCAAAGCAACTTCCAAAGAGGGAAACCTCAAGGAAGATTTGAAAGAAAAAGAGAGGAGCCGGGTCCTTGCTTCCATTGCAAGAAGATTGGACATCTCATCACCGATTGCCCTGCTCTCCAAGCGACAACCTCCAAGAATGGGTCAAAGAAGAAGAAAGCAATGGTGGCCACTTGGGACGATACGGAGTCAGAATCCGAAGAGAAGAACGACGCCGCACACATGTGCTTCATGGCACATTGGGAGGATGCAACCAAGGTATTACTTGAAAACTCCATAGAAGATGATGAATTGACTATGGATGAACTAGCACAATTTTTTGAAGAATTACAACATAGGTATAAGATTTCACAATCTCAAAATAAAAAATTGAAAAAAGAAAATGATTTATTGAAAAACAAATATGATATTGTTGTAAAGAGAAAAATGATTTATCTAATGCTTTTGAGAAAATAAAAATTGATTTTGAAAAATATAAAATAGCTTGTAAAGGGAAAACCTCCATTCATTATGTAATAAAAATGAATTTATTGAGATCCAAAAACGGGTAGATGTTTTGGACTCAACTCTTAAAAATGTGCATTTGATTTAAACAAGTTTGCTTCAAGGTTTCCCAAAGGAATAACCAAAGGGAAACACACTCACCATCAACATGCACAGAAACATGCACACACACATAAGCATGCACACATGTATGGTAGTGGTAGAAGTTATGTTTGCACTCATTGTGGCCGCAAAGGCCATTTAGAAAAATTTTATTTTGCTGAGTTTAACATGTCAAATAAACATGTTTGGGTTCGCCCAGGTACTAACCCTAAAGGAACCAAAAAGATATGGGTACCAAAAGACACAACAAATTAGTTGATACAGGTGGGTCTTCTTCCTCCAAGACTTAGGGGGAGACGGTGCCCGAGTGGTGGATGCATCAACGCTCAATGAACATATCGTTGCTTGCATCGCTATCATGGAGGCACCTATTTTAGAGAATGCCCTCGGTTTGGTAATTTCTCCACATAAAAGTTTTATTTGTTTATATATATATATATATATATATATATATATATATATATATATATATATATATATGCATAGGATTGCTAGTTAGTTTACCATGTTGTTGTATTGATATATGTTAGAGTAAACTTGCACTTCCATCATACTTATATGTATGTTTTGTTTTATATTAACATATAATATTGTATGTCCACATGTCTAGATTTGATTGTTTATGTGTTTTTTGCCAAAACTAAATAAAGATTTTTTTAAAACATTTTAAAGCAAATACATAGATATGGCAATTGCGCACCTCAACTCATATCTAGAGGAATCTCGAGGAGAAGTACAGAACCCTTCACCGGGTATTCGGCTTCAACATCTCTAAATTTTTGTTTTATATAGAAAAAAAAAGTTAAAATATACGTGTAAACTTTGTTGATATTTTTAACTAATATGGTTTAAAACATGTTTAACATTGTTTGTGAAAATATACTCTTTTATTGCTATTTTAAAAATATTAGATATTTTTTTACTGCTATCTGTTTTGGGCAAGACCGGCCGACCGGAGCGGTCGACCGACCTTTCCTGAGGATATTTTTTATTTTCCTCTGTGGCCGGCCGACCGGAGCGGTCGTCGACTGAGATAGCTTTGCTCTCGGGTTATTTCGGTCGACCGGACCGGTCGACGGACCGGTCGACCGGGCGACGGGAAACTGCTTTTTACCAATCACTATTTAAAGCCCTAAACACTCATTTCTCTCTTTCAACTCCGCCGACTTCTCACTTTTTCTCTCTCAAAAACCCTAAAAACCCTCTTCCATCTTATTCCAACTAAAATCCAACCCTAAATCCTTCTAAAAATTGCTGGATCATCTCTCTCAGGCATAGATCTACGTCTATTTTCAAGGATTTTCAGCATTTATCTCTTTATTCTTCACTCTTTCAAGGTAAAAATTATCTTTTCTTAGATCTTGCATCAATTCTTGTTATCTATCATATTCTTGCTAGATCTTGCCTTTCATCTAGTTTAGATCAAGCCTTTACCTTGTTTATTTGTGGATTTTGACCTAGATCTAATTTTTACCCTAAAAATGCCTAAGAGATCTAGATCTGAGAAGGGTAAATCCATAGCCCCTACTTCTTCTAGCAAATCCAAACCTCCTTTTGTATCTCCTCAAGCAGAACATCGCTATATTCTTCTTTCGGAGAAAAACTATCATATCTGGTAGATGTGTGATTCTCAAAGACTTTCAACACCTGAACATACCACACATTTTGAGGGATAACTCTCTTGATGAATCCCTTGCCATTAGGCAACCTGTTTACACCTCCCTCATTCTATATCTCTACACCAATCTATCTTTTGAGGCTAACAGGGTTAGGTCTAGAGTACTTGGGAGGATTGACATCTCTCTCCAAGAGTTTGCTGATCTTTTGCATCTCTCCTGTGAGGGAGTTGATGTTTATTCCTTTGACCTTTAGGATTTTGAGTATCCGGCCAGTGAGTCTGCGCTCACCGCGTCAACTTTACTTCACGGATATGACAACTCTGGTCTAGTGAGAAATGAAGAAGTGAGATATTCTCACTGCTCAAGTTCTTGCTAAGATTATCTTTTACAACCTCCTGCCCAAATCAGGAGAATTCAGTCATGCCAGGGGTACAGTGCCTTTGTTAGTCTATTGCCTTCTGCGAGGCATTAGAGTCAACATCCCCAGGCTCATCATTCCCATATGACCTCAGATCATGTCATGTCCCCACTAGGCACTTGCCTTATGGGATGATTATTTCCTACCTTCTGAGGCAACTTGATTTTGATTTATCCTATCTGAGACCCACAGAACCCTCTGTGAACTTGAACAGCACTCTCCTGAAGAGGATGCATGCTGGGATGCGTCATCCTGCTCCCCAGCAGCCACCCATTCCTCCTACTTCTCATGTTCCACGGTCTCTTCTGCTCCAGGATCATCTATTCCCTCTGATCTCCAGTCCTTCCTTTCTTCTGAGTTGAGAGCTCAGTTACAGGAGCATCATACTCAGATTTTCGCTGAGATCCAGCAGCGCCACACCCAGATTTCTGCGGAGATAGCGGCACATCGTGAGGAGATGGCCACTCGCTACCATGGTCTTCGCAACGACATGTGCTACTTTGCTAATTCCATGCGTTACATGGATTCACAATTTGGCGCACTCTATGTGAAGTATGATATGCGAGCCCCAGATCCCACGGCGTATGCCTAACCGCTTCCTTCCTCCGGCCCTCCATTTCCGGCCAGGCCTCCTACCGCTCCTCCAGCACCACAGCCTGCTGTTGCTGCGATTGATCCTGAGGAGGAGGAGGATGATGATGATGATGGTGATCTTGATGTTGATGAGGAGGTTGCTGTGGGAGATGAGGACGACTCGTCTGAGGAGGACGATTCTGACGATGAGGAGTGATTTCCCTTTGTTGATGATGTCAAAAAGGGGGAGAGATATTTATGAGACTCTTTGGGTGTAGTACTAATTTTGTGTATTTTGGGTTGTAGTATTTGTAGTATTTTGTTTTTTGTAGTATTTTGTTTTATTATGGACATGTATTGTGTGGACATGTGTTTATGGTTATATGTTTTGTATGGACATGAGTTACTCCTTTATGGCAACCATTTTATTTGAGATATCCATTGCATATGTGTATGGTTGATTGGCATGTGTTTCATTTCCATACACTTAGTATGTGCTATTTATTTATGCCTAAGTATCTCTTTGATATATGCATGTATTGAGGGGGAGCTTTACTTGAAGTCTCCACCCAAAATATTGGTGATAACTATATATGTTTTGTCATCATCAAAAAGGGGGAGATTGTTGGCCCAAAGGCCATTAGCCGGACATTTGATGATAACAAACCATATTTAGTTATGTTTTTTAACAACCTTGTTTACATAAGTTTCAGGAAAAATATATTTGTTGATTTGACGGCTCCAACTCAAGACTCACGCTTTGGACGCCGCAAAGATTAGATCCCCGAGCCTAGCAAAATAGAAGTGCTCAAGCATCATACAAAAGAAGACACAAGAGTTGTAATTTTCTTTTAGTTTTTATTCTTAGATGATTTTGTCGAAACCTATATGATAGAGGTAGAATATTTGGGATTGTATCACACATACACTTAGTATTACTTCATGGCTTCAAAACAATTTTCATATCAAAATTTCTAACTTAGTTTTGGAAAAACCATGTTTGGAAAAATCAGTTTGTTAGAAAAATCATTTTTCATTTTATCAAAAAGGATTTTTATCAAATAAAGTTCTAACATGTTTAAGTGTTGATCTATGATTACACTATAAGTTTATAAGTCCTAGAACCTTATTTATAAATCCTTAGCCAAAATGTTTTTAACAAAAATTCCCTTTTCTCTTTAGCAGACTCTGGAAAAGAGTTCTGGCAGAGTCAGGTCGACTGACCCAGTTGACTGACGTGCACGCTGTGCATGTGTGCACGTCGGCCGACCGAGCAAACTTGGTTTGCTCTCTGTTTTTCTTCGGCCGACCGCAACGGTCGACCGACAGAGAGAGCTGCTCTCTAAATATGGTTTCGGTCAGCCGCCCCACTCGACTGATCTCCCCAACGGTCAGAAATATGACCGTTGGCGGTCGACCGGCCTGGTCGACCGGTAGGTGTCAGAAGTTCTGACAGACTCCAACAGCTCTATTTTTCTGGTCAGATTTTTGTTGGGATTCACCCCAATGACTCTTTTGAGCTGTACAGTTTGTTTTCTTCCACTATAAATAGTGGGTCACTTCAACAAGATTAAAGACAAGATTTCTAAGTAAGAAAAAGATTTTCAAGCTAAAACTTTAGTTTTCCTTTTAGAAAAGATTTTCTCTTTAAAGCCAAAAATTCCCAACACTTTCTTGAAGCAATCCTCTACTTCTCTCTAGCCTTGGCACTACACAATTCCAAGTATCATCTCTTTCATATTGGTTATAGGATTGTGCAAGTGAGCTTTTTGATCAAGTGTGATCAACCTTTTCTTCAATTGAGAAGTTGTAGAGGCATCGGCCTCAAGCGAGTGGGTGTGTTCATAGTGTTGTGACGACACCAAGAGATAGGACAACTGTGTCCTTGTATGAGGATCCGGTGGGATCACCAATAGTGGAAATCCTTCAAGTGTGAAGGCGGGGACGTAGAGCATGGCTCGAATCTCAGAAAAATTCCTTGTGTTTGCGATTGTCCAAGTCTCTCTAAACTCTATCTCTCTGTTACTTGCTCCTTTATATTGTTTAATTACTTGCAGGTAGTTTAATTGTGTTCTTCATTTAAATAGTTTTTAAATTCCTCATTATTGTCATTTTATATAGCCATCACCTATTCACCCCTCCCCTCTAGGTGATTTCATCTTGTTACCAATTGGTCTGTCTGTAACAGATAAAATATCGCACTATTTTCATCTCCTTCAACCAGTTCAGTGGTATTAGCATATGGTTGTTTCTTTTTCGTAGCCAACACTGAGATCTAATGTGCTCCTTCTTATGACAATAGTTACAGTCAAATTCTTGTGTTTTGAGTTACTGGTGAAACTTTCATTATTACTCTTCTTTTTTGAATAATGAACTTGCCCAGATCATCATGATTAGACTCATCTGTCAACTGAGTGTCAATTTTGTCCTTATTGGGCAGATGTTCCTTGACCTCATTGACCTTGATTGTTGACTTGCCTCCATAAATGATAGCTTCCCTAAAGCTCTTATATAAAGATGGTAAAGAATGAAGTAATAGAAGTGCTTGATCCTTATCTTCTATCTTAACATCTATCTTATCTAGATCATTGATAATAAAAAATCTGCAATGTAGACTTGATAGGTGTTCCTTCATGCATGCAGAGAAGAAAGAGAGACGCTGCTTTAGAATCAACCGATTTGCCAACGACTTCTTCAGATAGTGGTCCTAAAATCGCTTCCACAGCGAGGACGCTATTTTCTCCATAAAAAACTCATCTAATACTTGTTTGCCTAGCAAAATTAAATAACTCCCAAGGCTTTCTCATCAACTCCTACCAAGTTTTTTTCTTCACGTCTTGAGGCTTTTTTCCTTTCTGAGTAGTGCTTCTTCAACCCGCTCAGGGTAAGGATGGCACTCATCCTAATCTATCACCTGCTGAAATTGATGACATCATCGAACTTCTGAATATCAAACTTGATCGCAGATATCTTCAAGTTATCTTACTCTGATACCAATTGTTGGGATTTTAGGAGTGGATGCCCCCACGAATGGATCGACTGGGGCGACGCAGTGTATATGAACCACAGAATCTAACAAGGCAACTTGAAAAAGGAAAAAGAAGATATTTTAAAGTAGATAGAAAACCAACACACAATATAATATGGTTCCGGCGATCAAACAGATCATGTGTACGTCCATGAGAGAAGGGGAGAAACTTTATTAAAATATTGAAGGAGTACAATAAGAATGACTTATACCTCACGTGAGAAGTTACCGGCCCTTGATGACCATCAAGAACAGCGAACCCTTGTGGCTAAACTTCTCTCACGAATTTCTCATCTAGATGAATTTCACACTTAGAAATTATAAATTCATAGGATTCTCTTAGAATATATTGAAGGTCACCCTAAGGGGTTATTTATAGACTATAGAAACTTTCCTAGTTCTAAACAAACTCTTTCAATCAGAGTAAAAGAAACTTGAATCCAACTCGGACTCAAACCACCTTCAATCAGAATAAAGGAAAGTTGAATCTTACTCAGACTTGAAACAGATTCAGAAAAGGAAAGTATCAAATCTGATATTAATCAACCTTCACGACATATTCACGTCATAATCTAACATCCCTTGTGATTTAATTCCTAACTAGTTCAACTAAGTAAGAACTTGGACTAATCCAAGAAATAAAAGCTAGCCCAACTAAATCACCTAAGAACTAAGACAAATTTGAATGTAACACATGAAGTAAGCCATGAAAACACATTGTGACAAACATATAATGGAAGCATGTGTAATTTTAGAATAAGTTTCAAGACAAAACATACACATTAGTTTGTAATTACCTCTGCTCCACTTGTTCACCATTTCTAGTGCTCCACAACTGCAGCATCTTATTTGCATATTGTGTGTGTCCTTATGGTGGAAGACCCACTGCAATCTCCATCAACATCTTTCTCTCTGCTCGTCTAGTGTTTCTCCTCCTCACGCTCCTCTGTCAATTTTGTAAGAACTTAATGCAACCCATCAAACTCCACATGAGAAACATGAGGAACATAGAGGTAGTGGGAACGGAGGAACCCTCATCTGCAGGCTTCACCCGCCTCGCTCCAACTCCTTCGGCTCTATGTTGTTCCTTTTTATGTATAATTTCTAATACCTTCTCTAGACATTGGTCCTCCTTCAACGGCAAACAACATGCATAGTCTCCTTCACTTTGTGATTGGAGATGGAGAATTATGTCCTGAATAGAATTGAATATATCAGCATAAACAGGAAAACAACAATGGTTGCATTTTTAGGAATTAAACAGAGAAATATGTTTCATATCTGATGTGCAACAAATAATCAACTCATAGACAACCAAAGCAGAGAAAAGAAAAAGAAAATATCCATGATGTTATCTGGTCTACTGGCAACGAATATAAATGGATCTAAGTTGCGCGCACAGCAAAACGTTAACTGAGAAAAACAAGAAAAAGTCTAAAATTCAACCATATTTGTACTTTTCTATCTTGCAGCAAACTCTCTTGTTATCTATAAAGTGATGTAATTACTTTATAGAATAAATATTTTGGAATTTTTCTGCTCCAAATTATCATAGTATGAGAGCCATTCAAATTTTTTTCTGCTGATCGAAATTCTCTCAGTATTCTCGAGCCTGCGCCAGACTACGCTCACGTAGCGTGTGCCTAGTGCCAGGCCACTTTTGCCTCATTCAACATTAGAGCTTTTCTCGTCATCCTCGCTCATCCTCCTATGCCTCACCCAAGACCGAGTTCTCACTGATCCTCTCGCATCCACCGATGTTGGCTCCACCATCACCCCTCTTCCTCCTCCGCGAGGTCTCTCCAGCGCGACATCTGTCATTGAGATCTGCCTTGTCTCTGCCGCCACGAGTTCTGTCCCTCATCCTCTAGTGATGTCTATCACCTTGCTGCACAATCACGTAGTGGAGTTCCCATGAGCCCTTCTACATCTGTCCTAGTTTATTTTATGGCACAACTCATAAAGTCGAGTTCTCGTGAGCCCTTCTACCTCTGTCATCTTTCATTGTACACGTGTCATCGGTGATCACCTCTGTCCCATATGAACAATTCTACTTGCATCTTGTCTTATTCGTTGATATCCAGTTTTCGTCCTCAATATTCTCATCTAGTATGCACGTGTCACCCGTCGTCGCCTCTGCCCTATGCAGTTGCTACACGATGTTGTCCTAATCTCGATCACCAAGGCATAGACTTCTCATCAGTTTCACCTGGATTTATCCAAAATCTCGGTGTTGATCAACCATGAGTTTGAGGTGAAGGATTTGGGGTACCATCCCAAAAGACTAGCTTTATAGGTGGAGTTGCTTAAATCCTTATATTCCCAAGATCATCCCCTTGTCTAGCCGATGTGGGACTATTTGTTCAACTCAAATCCCAACAAATCCCCCGCGAACAAAGAATCTCCCTGCAAGCTTAACTATCTTCACATTAAAAGATCAAATGCTCCGTCGAGATCAAAAATCTTCACTGCATCAAGATCAGAAATCTTCACTGCGTGGGGCAGACCGCCTTACAATTAAGTACAAATTACAGCATCATGCACACCGCTGTCAAATTCTCGAGAGCGCAACTAGCTTTATAGGGGCCTACTACGCCTTTTTACACCATTGGGGAGATCGACATCATCGAACATCACCCACATACATGATTAAGTTCAGGGCATGACTCTGATACCAATTGAAAGATTTTGGGCACCATCCCAGAAGATTAGCCTTCTAGGTGAAGTTGTCCAAATTCTTATATACCAAAGATCATCCCAATATCTAGCCAATGTGGGACTATTTGTTCAACTCAAATCCCAACATGAGAGGGTGTTAGCTTTTTTAGATACCTTTATCCTATCTTTAGGTACCCTTATCTTATTTTATCTTACCGCTCGTTTCTTATCTATCTACTCTCTCTTGTTATTTATAAATTGATGCAATTGCTTTGTAAATAAATATACTGAAACTTCTTCTTCTTCAAATTATCAGAATGATCAAGAACCCTAAGAAGTTAAAAACTAATTAACTAGTCAAAGTTAGTTTAGTTCAGGTGCATCACAATGCACTAGGTCCCATTAATCTTCCTACA
Organism: Agave tequilana; assembly: GCA_038442645.1. Classification (NCBI taxonomy): domain Eukaryota; kingdom Viridiplantae; phylum Streptophyta; class Magnoliopsida; order Asparagales; family Asparagaceae; genus Agave; species Agave tequilana. Next base: position 55,373 of record JAVJIF010015787.1, read on the forward strand.
GTGCGAAGCTAATTCAAACTGCATCCCAGTACATGCAGCTCAAATCATGAAGAAGTCTTGGGGAGGAAATGGCCCAAAGGTTGGAGAGGGTCACCCTGAAAATTTATCATATGAATAGGATCAATAACCCGGAACAAGGATGGTGTGCATATTCTAATTGGGCTAAACTACTTATGAAATCATGCAGAAGACATCAAAAGAATCAGATTGGCCTTCTAACATGGGATCCAAAGCAGCGTTCAGAGATTGATACTACAAAAGCATTCAGATTTGAGTGGGAAAGCAAATCAGCACAGAGAAATAGAAAGCAAACTACTCTACAATAGGGAGAACAACTTTAGTGAACGAAATGGCAGAAAAATATTTTAAATTTTCTAATCTCATATCTACAGGAGATAAAATGTACACATAAAAAGCACAATGAAATTAAAAACCTTACTACAAGGTTCAGATTCTTCTGCTTCTTATCATTTTTATCATAAGTGGGCCTGAATGTAACATATATCTTCTTCTACATAAGACCTTGAATTCCCATCGGCTGGCCCTACAAATATATCATGCATATTACATGCTACGTAAACTTAAAATTAAAATATTTTTTAAATTTATTTTCAAATATGTGGCTATTTATTGTTGATCAGGTATATTTTCATCATCTGCATTAACGTTATATGCACGTGCACCTTCCCCTTTATTCTTACACATTCACTAGGAATTCTAACTCTCTGAATTTGCATATTCAGATTTGTGACTGTTTATTACTGATCAGGTATTTGGAGAGGATCACAGGCATCTTGAGGAACCTGGCGTTTCTTTTTTTGATTACTGGTACTCTTGCTTAACTTTATCTCTATTGATTCTTTTATATATTTATATATATATATATATATATATATATATATATAGAGAGAGAGAGAGAGAGAGAGAGAGAGAGAGAAAAAATGTATATCAGCCGGCGGGCTGAGAGTACTCTCTCAGCCTGCGGTGACGTGGCTCGATTTGTCACCTCACTGACATGCGGCACGCTTTTAGGAAATAGTTAAATTACCAAATACCCCTTTCGATAACTTTTCAGCCGGCGGGCCTTTTCTTTACCTCTTTTTTTAAAGTTCTACTTTCTCCTTTTCAGCCTGCGATAAAATTCTACTTTATAGTTTATTTTTTTGTATATAATATAGTTAGAGTCTTTGGCCGCAGTGTATATTTAAACTGCGACCTGGTCAGAGTCTTTGGTCGCAGTGTACATGGTTAATTGCGACCAAGGTCGCAGCGTTGTTATTGATAAAGATGGCCAGCAACTGCAATCTAGGGTCGCATTACATGGACTGCGACTTTGGTCACAGTACGTTAAGTAAGTGTTTCCTTTATATTAACATGCATGGCGATCAAGGTCGCAGTGTACATGGTTAAGGATTAAGACTACCGCCAGCAACTGCGACCACGGTCGCAGTGTTGTTGTTTTATTAAGTGTTGTTTTTGGATTAAGTCATTTTTGAATCTAAATGAAAAATGAAAAGTTTGTTGAGGGGACTCGACTTGGAGTCACTTCGTGAGACGGGGCTTGTCATAAAGATTTTATGAGATCTTTTAACGTCAAGTCTACGTTGACGAACTCGCACCATTCGTTGTTTCCCGAAGCGTTTGTCCACGCGTCTGCTCTTCATTGGGTTTAAGCGTTAATGTCTTTTAATGCCAAACCGGCGCTGGTGGTTGGAGACCGGCGTCTTCGATAGTCGTGCGATCATTAAGGCCGACGGTTCTGATTAATGAACCATTAATTATAGTTATTATTGGCTGCCTATAAATAGGGCTCACCCTCTCCCTTTTTTAACAGCCCATACTTAGACTGTTTTATTTTCGAGAGCAATTTCTCTGAGAATTCCAGCCTTCTTGAGAGTCTCTAACAGGGGCCTGCCTCCATGGATGAAGATGACCCTATGGACGAAGATGACCCAGAGCTTGATTGTCCTTTTTCAGGTTCGCTGGCCCCTGGGAGAATATTTTGGCCGGTGAACTTGATCGATGTTCGTACACAAGGGAGTTGGTCGTGGTCCTCGTCATACACAAGAGAATTGGTCGTGTCATGACGAGGACTTAACCCTCACCGAGATCTGCTCTCACTCGATGCACCAGTCAAGCTTTGCTTGGCATGTGCATGGTCAGAGTGGGTATGGCGGCGGGGGTTGTTGGATATAGTGGTGGGTAGCATTCCCTGTGAGGTCTCAAAACCTCCTCTCTCACCCCAGAAGTGACATCGAGGAAACTCCATGTTCACTGGATAACCTTCTGGTGAAGAGATGTTCATCAATGAAAGATCGTATCCCGCCACTTTGGATGGTCAGGTGGAATCGGAGGATGCTGCTGCCACCAGACCTCAGGAGAAGATTGCTCTTAGTCAACAAAGGCTTCTTGGCTATTTTGATGTTTAGTCTTCTATTGTATAAGAGAGCGTTTTGTATCTTTTTAGTCTTCTTTGTACTGCTGTATTGTAACACTCAATCTTATTGTTTAAGAGAGCGTTTTGTTTCATTTTCACATGCCTGAAGATAAATGCTTGGACATAAATAAAAAACATATTTGTTGTTTTAATAAAATTCGACCTTTGGTCGCAGTCATGCATTGCAAACAAAACAACTTGGACCAGATACGACACTGCGACCAAGGTCGCATAAGACTACAGTGCAAACAAAACAACTTGGACCAGAGACGACATTGCGATCAAGGTCGCATAAGATTACAGTGCAAACAGAAACAACTGCGATCAAAGACTGCGAGTAATCAACTGTTGCGGTGATGTGTCACCTTTTCGCAGTGTGTTTTTGATTAAGACTAAAGACCAGCAACTGCGAACAAGGTTCAGATTATTTTTTTAAGACTGCGGTCATCAACTGCGACCAAGGTCGCAGTGTTGTTGATTAAGAATAAAGACCAGCAACTGCGACCAAGGTCGCAGTGTTGATTAAGAATAAAGACCAGCAACAGCGACCAAGGTCGCAGTGTATTTATTAATCCTGCGTCCAGCAACTGCGACCAAGGTCGCAGTGTATTTATTAAGTCTGTGTCCAGCAACTGCGACGAAAGTCGCAACACGTTCCATGGTCGCAGCATATTCGTTTAGCGTAAAATATTTAAAATGAAGTTTGTAACAATTGTACAGCATTTCAACCAAGACATAGTAGTAAAAAATGTAATTCACACAATTAACTTTAGAAAACAGATTTATATATATTATGCGACCATGTACTGCGACTATGATCGCAGTACCGCGACTATGGTCGCAGTACTTAACGAGAGCGATAGTCTAATCACAGTTTACTTATTATTTTATAATCTTTTTGTTCTTTATTTGTGACTGTTGTCTGAATAAGGACCGATTCTACAATCAAAGCTCACCGTATCTTTTTGTCTCAGCAGCCTATAAACTATGAATTATTTTTTACTTATTGTATGCGTAGTAGGACTGCGAATATGGTCGCAGTGTTTAAGAACTATGGTCACAGTTTCATATGTAATTAAAAAGAGTTTATAATTTAATACAGTGAGAAAGAGACCTTTCAATGCTAGAAGTCGCAGTCGTCATATAAAAGGGGTATTTTTGTCAATTTGTTTCACGATTGTTTAGGCGGGATTTTTTCATTTTTTGGCGCCCACACTCTGCGCCCGATGTGTGGCATATATTCAGCCACGTCCCGCAGGCTGAGAAACTCTCTCAGCCTGCAGGCTGAGGTACAGTAAGCCCATATATATATATATATATATATATATTACTTTCAGTTGTCATTCCATATCTTATTCATATGATATCATGTGTGGACATCTATATGTAGTATTGCATGGTTATCGATTTTATTTAGTAGTTTTTATAGCTTGTTTGGGTTACTTTAAGCTAGCGTGTATACATAGGGCATTTTTCTCGTGTATATACGTTGCCGACTCTTGTTGTGATTCTGTTTCTGCATATTTTGGGAAGTGGCGTGACAATTCTGCTGCAAATAAGGTGATTGGTGAAGGAACAATCCAGTTTCTGTCTCATGATAAATGCATCACTACTATATAAAATATTCGTCATGTTCCCAAATTAAGGTACAGTCACATCTCTCTTGGAGCCCTAGAAGGGGAAGGGTTCAGTTTCAGTGCTTAAGGTGATCTCATGGAAGTCTCTAAAGAGGCCCATGTGAAGTTTCAGGCTGAACGTGTCAGTAATGTGTACATGTTGTAAAATTCAAAAGGTACAGTTGATGGATTTGTAAGGACTTAGGGCGCCATCCCATAGCTGGAGAGATTCAAATTCATATAAACCAAAGACCATCCCCATGTCTAACTAATGTGGGTCTATTTGTTCGACCCTAAATCTGAACAATCCCCCCTCGAATAAAGAGTCTCCCTGTAAGCTCATCTTCACACCTAGAAGATATATGCTGAATCGAGATCGAGATCCTCTTCACTGCATTACAGCACATGCCTTGCGTGAAGCAGGACTCTGCTACCAATCTCAAGATCTTAACTAGCTCTACAGGGACTTTATTGCGCCTTTTAACGCCTTGAGAATTGAATAGGTTTTTAACCCGCCCCTCAAATAAAGAGTTCGGGCCTCCCTGCAAAGCTGATCTTCTTCACTCCTCTTCACTTTGTTGGACAATGATTGGTCACTAATATTGCACATTTATTATCATATTCTCATACTTATTATAGAATAAACTCTGCATTTTCCTAATTAAATATTTTATTTATTTGCAGGCCCATTCCTAAAGGAGAGTGAAGAGAAATGAGCCCAAAAGCCCACTAAATTCTGAATTAAATCAGAATTAATTCGAACTCAGTGAATCAGGGCAAAATCAGAGAGGTTGAAAACCGGTTGAGAAGAATCCTCCCTGAATCGATCGGTTGAAGAAAGGATCAAAAGCCATTTCGTTAAAATCTCGAATATAAACTGCAAATCCAGCTGTAGATAAATACATGTCGCGAAATCGGGGAGTCCACCAACAGGGTGTGGCCACCTAGCCACACCCTGGCCATAAAAATGAGGCCAAAGCTACGTTTCGTGGCTTTGTTAGAGAGTTAGAGCGAGCGTTTGCTCTCCCTATCTTCATACTCTTCTGTAGGTTGGGTTTTTGCCTATAAAAGGGCACGATTTGTACTGAAAATGCGACGACCATGCAGAGATAGGATTTAGTCCAGTTTTCATTCTTTGTAGTATAGGTTTTTATTTTCTTTTTATGTAATTTTAATTTGTATGTAAGCTTATGTTAGATTGAGATTCATGTAAGTAAGAGAGAGGCTTATGTGAGAGTGACACTGATGTACCCTCCTCCTTTCTTCCATCGTTTCTGCAAGCAATAAAAGGTAATTTTTTTATATGTCTTTACTTTTATTTTTTTCTTCTTCTTTCTACTTTATCTCTTTTGGTTTTGATGAGCATGCAAGTGAATTCAGAAGCATCAATATAACAATGTTTGTGTGAGTGCCGACGATAATTCATGATGACGTTCTCCTCCTCAAGACTCTGTATCATTTCATGCTTATTCGTCTTGATGATGTAATGCGACTGGGGACTGAGCTCGATCCTATGGCTTATGCGTTGAACGCCTCCGAAGCAAGGTAGAACATGCAAGGGTTCCGGGTAAGTCATCAACCAAACTAGGTAAGTATTTCTTTAATCTTCTTTTTTTTTTCTTTTTCTTTAGTTTAAATCACCATCACCCACTTCTTTCATCACTTCTTTTCCATTTCTTTGTAAATAATCATTCTCCATTTTTCTCCACCTTCTCCATCTATCGCTTTCTTTCTAACTTAACCAAACTCTTTTTCATTTTCATTTCTTCAAACAAAGAAGAACCTTCATTTTTCTTCACAAAGATTTTACTACAAACCTTGAACGCTTCTATCGCTAACCCTGCTTGTGGATCATGACCCACATAGCCACTTGCTATCGCGGTAGAATTGAGTAACTTGCACTTCTCTATTCTAAATCTAAAATTCTTTATTTTATGTGCAGGTTCAAGCTCAATCAAATTTTGGCGCCATTGCCGGGGAGGGACGGTAAGTAATTCTCTTTAAAAGTTTACATTTTTGGTAACTTTCTTCTTTGTTTTTTGTACAGATTTAACAACAAGGAATATCTATTGCAGTGGACATATAAGTGGCCTTGGACTCTGCTCAAGAAAGCAGAGCCAAGAAGCCCTCAGATTTGCTACATTTTAGTGGCAAAACTAAGTGAACTACTAACCTGTATTTTTGCAGGTTGGCTGAATTAAAATCTGAATTTCTGTAGCATTTATCTCCTTGTTTGACTCACTGTATATACATTTTTAACACAACAGTAAAAAATTGATAGTAAATGCTAAAAATGATTTAGACTTTGTATTTAAGCATGTGTCTATTTCATTTCATTTTCTATTTACTGTTGAAGAGTGCTGGAGCCAAGGTATGTGTACGTAGCATTTAGGTTCATTCTTGTATGAAAAATTGCTTGAATGTTACTTTTTTCTATATGCTTGTACACTGCACTAAACTGATTTAAGGGCTTGTCCTATAAACAATATAAGGTAGGGAAGTCATTACCCTTCCTTAGCCTACAAACAATCTCCCCACTCACTAACCCAAACCTAACTAAAAATGAGTAGACGTTGGCCCTAGGGACATCTTGGACTCAATTAGGAGATTATCCTAAGGGGGAAAGGTATTAGAATTTGACTCCTGCCAAATCAGTGTCGAGGAAGGGGATTAAGGGCCGAAAGCCCAAAGGTTGGTGGTTATTTAATTAAGGAACGTCTTTGACAGATAACCTCCCACCAATCTTGCCCTGACCTGGCTGATTAGCTTGTGGTCAAAGTCTGCATTATACCTCCCATGGACAGTCTAACCAGTTAGGGTCATCTAGGTCATAGGTCTACCGTAACTTAGTTTAGAATTTTTTCTTTTTTATTTGTTTGCTTATTTGTATGTTTGTTTTTTTCTTGTTTGTATTCTATTGTGTGATATGGATTATAATAACAATTTTTCCAATTTTAATAGTAATCCATATTACACACCGACCTCTTTTTTGGATATTACCAACCCGGCATATCATAACTTTAACCAACTAAGTGTACCGGATTGGTCTTATCTGAATCAATATAACCCATGCCCCCAATCTTATAACTATAATTTCTAGAATAATTTCAACTCTTCACAGAGTCAGTGGGGATTAACCTCTCCCAAGTCTACTTTTCAACCAACTTGCCCTCCTTATCCACCTAGTCCATAATATTTCCAAGATTCATACTCAGTTCCATCAGTCCAAAATAGAAAACCATCAATTTTGGAAATGAGTATGCGTGAATCCAAACAAAAATTACAAAATCTGATGGACTCACAATTTCACCACCAATTCCAAGACAGCACTTCATCTTTTCAACAAAATGATGAACCAATCAACTATGAAAAGATGCTTGAAGTCATGACTCAAGCTCAAAATGATCGTAATCATGACATAGATATTATGGTCCAATCTCTACGCTCTTACCGTTTGGTCAGTTCTGATGTCAGTAACCATTCTATTAGAGCTGAAGAGTCATGTTGTCTTGGAACATAAGATTCCATTTCAGTACAATCATTTGAACTTGCCCAAACTCTAAAATTTGAAAGTGACATAGACAGTTTGGCAAGTTATCCCTTTCCTGAAATTGAACTTGAAAATGAATATGATCATGAACCTCAACTTAGTGATTCAATTCTACTTTCTGATTCAATTATGACTCCGGTCTTCACCTGATTTCAATCTTTTTTTCGAGTCAACATTGGATTCTGTGCCAATTCATCATGAAATTGAATCACCCATCTTTGATAATCATCATATTGAACTTGACCAATTTTACGCTTTTGAAAATCTTCTTGACAAATTGGCAAGTTCTCATTTTTATGAAATTGAACTCAATGAGAAATGTGACCTAGATTCTCAAATTTGTGATCCAGTTCAAATTCCTGAATCAATATTGACTCCTATTTTGTTACCCGATTTGAGTAATATTTTAGAGTTAGTTTTGATTCCCACATCTATCATTCTTGAACTTGAATCACCAATATTAAGTCACATTCTATTGTTGAAAAATGAATGTGGACTTGAGTTTTAACTTCTTGATTTGGACCCACTTCTTGAACCAATCTCGACTCCTGAACCTTTACTTGACTTAAGTCACTTTCCTGAGTCAGTATTAGTTCCCGTACTTCTTGAGTCCAAGTCAATCATTCTATCTTTTCACACTCCATTTTGGGACAAGGCAGTTGACAAATTTGACTCCAAAATTAATTATGAAATTTGGAAATTAGATGGGGTTAAATTTTTAATCAAAATCCTTTATGGATACAACATTTTAATGGGTTATATTAGAGAGATTTTTGGTTGGTTCCTCCGAACTCCACAAAAAGTAGATTGGACCGCATTTTGTGGACCAATCAGACCACCACCGGAACCACCACATTAAGGTAACATTTTCCTTCTCTTTCTTCTTTCCATGCATCTATGCATTAATTCATACATTGAGGACAATGCATGAGATAGGTGTGGGGGAGGGCCCTAACATAACTTTAAAAAAAATTAACATTTTTCTTTACTTTTAAAAACTTTTTGAAAATAGAAACAATATTTTGACATATTTTTTTGTAAGAAATTAAGTCAATTTTAAGAAATAAGAAAATCAAAATTAGTATTTCTTAAACTTGGTCAAAATCAGATTATTTGTTTGATTTTTAGAGTTAGGAGGATAATTTGTCAAAGTAATTTAGTCTTGATTTTTACCTTAATGAAATATGCACACTTCATACACTTACACACTTAGAGTTCAAAAACAAAGATTCTTATGCCTTATATATAAAAAAAAGAAAAAAAGAAAAAAATATATATGAATGATAAACAAATCTAATTATTGATTAGCTAGGTGCTTTGGCCTAAGCAATCCTTAGTATTTATGCGAAAGATGATTAGATAAGTTTGAGAAAAAATATATATAAAAAATCTTCTGATTAAGCTGAGTATTTGTGCCTAAAAAGTATAAGTATTCACACCTAAAAGGGGTTCAGATAATAAAATTCTTAGTTTTGTGGCCATGCTTGCTCGAGTCCTTAAGTCCTTAGGGTGTTTTCTCACCTGGTGTCCTAAGACTGTTTGGTTTGGGAGTCATCGATTAAAGGCTCGTTACATGAACAGATTAGAAAGCCTAATAGAACTAAGGAATAATACCACAAAATAATATGTATATATACATAAATAAATAAATAAATAAGATATAAGAGTTAGAGTAATGAACCCTTAGTCAAAATTTTCACGATCACAAGGTGCATATGACTTAGGGTAAAGTAATAGACTATATGAGAAGTACAATTTGACTCCTTACTTTAATTGATAACAAATTTTTGAATAGAGACTAAGTTTAGGAATAAAAAATTCAGTTTTCTTATAACTTATATATTACTTAAGTCTTACAATTATATTTCAAATATTTTTCTCTTTCAAAATGCTTTTCAAAAATACTACCTCTTTGTTTCTCTTTCTTTATGGATTTTATGGGTATAATCCACTAAAAACCCTCACAAGACAAAACTCGTCCTCTAGGGGAAACCTAGAAGTTTAACGGCTTGTTACACATGCTCAGTGCATTCGTGGGACCTGCGAAAATGGTCTAATAATCCATAGTATAGTTTAATTGTTTTGCTCGAGGACGAGCAAAAGATAGGTATGGGGTGTGATTGGTCACTAATATTGCACATTTATTATCATATTCTCATACTTATTATAGAATAAACTCTGCATTTCTTAATTAAATGTTTAATTTATTTGCAGGCCCATTCCTAAAGGAGAGTGAAGAAAAATGAGCCCAAAAGCCTAGAAAACACCTAGAGGGGGTGAATAAGTGTAATTGCTAATCTAATGACTTTTTAAAACTAAGATCGATGAATAATGCAACGATCTCTCAAAACAAGACTAAGAGTCGTATACCCCGTGAAGGGTTCTGAACTCCTTCCTCCTGATTCCCCTTGAATGGGTTAGAGGTGCGCAATGCAACCTTGTTGCATGAGAATTGATCGAACAAAGAATGAATAACATGCAATGATGAAGTGCACACAAGATATATCTCAAGTATCACAAACTAGAAACAATAACACAAGGAAAGATAAACTATAACACAAACAAGATATAATGAGCAATTGAAATGAAAGACAAGAACGCAAAGCAATCGCAAATACAAGATATTTGTTTCGAGGTTCGAGCCACTGCTCTAATCCCCGCCTTTACCTCCGTGAAGGGTTTCCACTATCCACCGAAGACGCTTACACGGTCTACCAAAGACCAGAGCACCGAGCTCCACCACTTACAATAACCTCTACCGAAGAGGTGTCTCCACAAGATAAAGAAGTACACAAGTAACCAAAGTGATCATAACAAGATCACTAAACTTCTTACAAACTCTTACACTTTTACAACTTCCTTATAGATTGAGTAGGGAATTTTTGGCTCTAAGGAGTGTAATGAGAAAAACTCAGTTGTAGAATGATATTTGCTAACAAACACAACTGAAAACAAGCTCAAGAAAGAATTGAAAAATGGAGAGCTTAAAAACTTTTCTTCTCTTTTAAAAACTTTGAAAACTTGAGGATTTTTCTTGGTATTTTGCAAGAGCCTATTTACCTCTATTTATAGGGAGAGAAATAGGTTAAAAACAATTTATTTTAAGCTTATTTGATCTGGAAAAGTTCTCCAAAAACTCAGAAAAAGTCTGCCAAGAATAGATTAAGAAAACAGAATTCAGATTGCACCAAAGAGGAAAGAGTCATTGGCACTTTGCAGGCCTGGCGGTCGACCAGTCCGGTCGGCCGTCTGCCCTGCTGGCAAAGAGCCGTTGGACTCGGGTCGACCGTTCGGTCGACCGTCCTCAAAAGGAAAACACAGTTTTCCGAAGGTGGTCGACCCAGCGGTCGACCCAGAAAACCCGAGAGCAAAACTGCTTACAGTCGGTCGACCCGGCAGTCAGCCGACAGACATGCACAAGCGTGCACGTCCTGATACAAGCGCCGGTCGACCGGGCCGGTCGGCCGGTCTTGCCTGAAACATAAAAACAGCAAGTGCCAGAACTTGGAATAATTTTGTAAAAATGTTTTGAAGTAAAGAAAAATAAGTATCATGCTAGAAAGAGTATACATGATTTAAACATGATATATATACCTTTGTAAAACTTAGAGTCATGTATATTTGTTAAGTCATGAAACTTAGAAACAAAAAGTATTAAATATGAAGACTTGTATACAAAAGTGTGTGTGTGTATCCTAGAGCCAATTTCCAAAACTCAAACTTTAACAATCTATTTTTTACATTGGTTCTAAGGACTACAAGTGCTTCAAGTGGGCTTCTCCAAATGATCTTGCAAGCTTGATTCTTTGAGCCCGAATTGAGGTGACTTGAGTCAAAATACCTTCCTTTAGGGAAGAAACCTTCTAGTTTAATTAGAACCCTGAAACACACTTAAACAACAAACATTATTAGTACAAATAACTAATATGTTTTGTAATCATCAAAACACACTAAAAACGGGTGATTGTAACCTTGGGCCAACAAAGCCCACCAAATTCTGAATTAAATCAGAATTAATTCGAACTCAGTGAATCAGGACAAAATCAGAGAGGTTGAAACCTGGTTGAGAAGAATCCTCCCTAAATCGATCGGTTGAAGCTAAGGATTAAAGGCTATTTCGTCAAAATCCCGAATATAAACTGCAAATCCAGCTGAAGATAAATACAAGTCACGAAGCCGGGGAGTTCCACCAACAGGGTGTGGCTACCTAGCCACACCCTGGCCGCAAAAACGCGGCTAAAGTCGCATTTTCGCGGCTTTGTTAGAGAGTTAGGTGGAGCGTTTACTCCCCTATCTTCATACTCTCCTGTAGGTTGGGTTTTTGCCTATAAAAGGGCAGGATTTGCACTGAAAATGCGACGATCATGCAGAGATAGGATTTAGTCTAGTTTTCATTCTTTGTAGTATAGGTTTTTGTTTTCTTTTTATGTAATTTTTAATTTGTATGTAAGCTTAGGTTAGATTGAGATTCATGTAAGTAAGAGAGAGAGGTTTATGTTGAGAGTGACACCGATGTACCCTCCTCCTTTCTTCCATCGTTTCTATAAGCAATAAAAGGTAATTTTTTTTATGTTCGTCTTTACTTTTGTTTTCTTCTTCTTTCTACTTTACCTCTTTTCGTTTTGATGATCATGCAAGTGAATCTAGAAGCATCAGTATAACAATGTTTGTGTGAGTGCCAACAATAATTCATGATGACGTTCTCCTCCTTAAGACTCCGTATCATTTCATGCTTGTTCGTCTTGATGATGTAATGCGACTGGGACTGAGCTCGATCCTATGGCTTATGGTTGAACGCCTCCGAAGTAAGGTAGAACATGCAAAGGTTCTGGGTAAGTCATCAACCAAAATAGGTAAGTATTTCTTTAATCTTCTTTCTTTTCTTTTTCTTTAGTTTAAATCACCATCACCCACTTCTTTCATCACTCCTTTTCCATTTCTTTGTAAATAATCATTCTCCATTTTTCTCCAACTTCTTCATCTATCGCTTTCTTTCTAACTTAACCTAACTCTCTTTCATTTTCATTTCTTCAAACAAAGAAGAACCTTCGTTTTTTCTTCTCAAAGATTTTAATACAAACCTTGAACGCTTCTATCGCTAACCCTTCTTATGGATCACGACCCGCATAGCCACTTGCTATCGCGGTAGAATTGAGTAACTTACACATCTCTATTCTAAATCTAAAATTCTTTATTTTGTGTGCAGGTTCAAGCTCAATCAGACAACAACACCTCTTACATAAAGCACCTAGAGCACGATTATCTCCCTCGAGAGCTTAATCTTTATAGATCCAGCTTAACAGGGGCCCACACTATGCCTTCCATTGCACCCTGGCAGATCGAACATCACCCATACACACGACTAAGTTTGGGGCATGGCTCTGATACCATTTGTAAGGACTCGGGACACCATCCTAAAAGACTAGTCTATTAGGTGGAGTAGCCCAAATCCTTATAAATCTAAGACCATCCCATGTCTAGCCGATGTGGGACTATTTGTTCGACCTAAAATCCCAATAGGATTGTAGTTATCCTCCGTTTTGGAAGCGACGGTTAAGGAACAATCAAAAACTACAATGGTTTCAAGCTCGGATGTTCAATTGTACCTCGAAGAAAGATTGGGACTAGGTATGCAACAGGTAGTCCAGATTGTTACTCCTATGGTGGAGCAAATTCTCATAGAACTTATGTAGATCAAGGAGATCGTTGGGTAATAAAGTTTAGGTTGGGCTTGAATTTATTCAAACTAATCAAGTTGTGAACCCTATGAGGGGGTTATGGAAAAGGAGTAAGATGGAGATGAAATCAAGTTTGTTCAATTGTGCGTGGATGTGAGCACATGAATCATGGTGGCTATTCTCGGACTTGGACATATTAAAGTCAAGGGGGAGATTGTTAGGATTATGACGTGAATACGTTGTGAAGGTAGACGAAAACTCGAAGATCAAACAAAGGCCATGTACAAGAATCTGGTACAGGAATAGTTGACTAATACAAGATATAGTTGACTAATCGCCTAGATTAGTTGACTAATACATTATATAATCGACTAGGTTTGGCCAACAGAAAGTTAGAGTTCTTAGGATTTGTCAGAGTAGTCGAGTAGGATTTGAGGCTAGTAGACTAATACTATGTATTAGTTGACTAATGCCCTAGCCTAGTCGACTACTGTCAAATCTGACAGTTATCTTTTCTAGATCTGTTTTGAGTCTGAGTTAAATTCGAGTTTTTTTTATTCTGAGGCGGTGATTGTTCGTATTGATGAAGTTTGTTTAAGACTAGGAGAGTTCTGTGATCTATAAATAACCCCTTAGAGGTGTCATTCAATGTATTCGAAGAGAATCCAATAAATTTAAAATTCCTATGGGTGCAATTCATCCGGGTGAGAGATTCGTGAAAAAAGCTTAACCATAAGGGTTCATTGTTCTTGGTTAACATCAAGGGCTTATAATCCAATCAGAGTGAGCTGTAAGTAATTCTTATTATACTCCTCCAAAATTTTAATAAAATTCCTTCTCCTTCTCCTTTGACGTACACACGATCTGTTTGATCGGTGGAACCACGTTATATTGTGTGTTAACTTTCTATCTACTTTAAAATATCTTCTTTTCTTTTTCACGTTACCTTAGTAGATCATGTGCTTTATTTTCGCTACGTCGCCCCAGCCGATCCGGTCGTAGGGGCGTCTTTCTCCAAAATCACAATAATTGATATCAGAGCATACATATTGTTTCCCAACACAAGCTTCCCTGAGTGGCCGAGTTTTAGTATTGTTGATAGGACAAATCAACGGGCATGATTAAAAGAAAAAAAAAGCATCAAAACTTACTTTTCTCATGGGATGATATGAAGAGAAGGCACATATCTGTGAGGAAGATTGAGGGTCTCCTAGATTTCCACTTCATATGCAAGGATTCTGAAATACCCTTCATTCACAATGTGCCTTCAAAGTGAGTGTAGCCAACAATCACTAATTTCTCAAGGGAAGCTACACAAGAACTTTTGAGACAATAAAACAATACTGGAGCATCCACAAAGCTCTGAAGCGTGCAGCAATGTCATGTCTACAAATCTCTTAAGTTCACAACAATGTGATGTCTCCAAGTCGTTCTGGCAATGCACTCAATATGCGGGAGTCTGGTATCTTCAAAGACTTGAATAGAGAAAGCATGCAATTGCTGATGTGGACAGTCTCTAACAAGATGACTCTCCCAATAGCCTTAGCACAGAGGCTTATTGCAATAGTTATCCTAAAGGTTTGGAGAGAAGTCAGGGGTCCAGTGATGTTTAGAAATATTATTCCAACTGTAGAGAACAGTACTAAATGATCAACTCCTCAAAGGACGTATATGACTTCAGTCATTTTCAGTCTCTAGATAATATATAGCAGGATCTTATTTGTAGTCTCCGAATGTGTCAATGGTGGTGATGATGGTGATGGGAGAACTGATGACCCTTTTAGTGATAATAACTCCTCACTTGTACTTGCAGACAAATCCACTAAATACGTTGGGAACCAAGGTTGTTCTCTCAATTTTGAGCACCCAGTCCACTGTCATCTTGGCAAGACAAGCATATATGAACACCTGTCATGTCCCGTAAGATATTTGAGACCTGTCATATCTCAGCAACCTTCAGAAATATAATAGATTTTCACACTTACGAAGGTTGAGTATTTCAAAATTCCGGATGTTACACCGGGATTTGGGGTAATGATTCCAAGTCTTCTACATTCAAATAGGATCAAGATTCAGTTCTTTAAGGATTTGAAAACAATTGGTTAATGCTTTAAGGTTCTATAACAACTTGACAAGTCCAAATGATACAGATTAAGTGGGTTGTAGGAAGCATGAAAACAGACACATGTACTGCACAGACACAGACACACAACAAAGAAATTCCTTAAAAAGTAAGACATGGGGACATGAACGTGTGGCATTAGAATGTAAAGAGTATATGTATAAATGATAAGAGTAACTACATACGAACATGTATGTATACATACATATATAAAATATACACTTCAACTTTGTATATAGTAGCTCAATGTATTATACTTCTTAGATTATCGAAAGATATCTAAATTTTATCATAGCTTCATGCAAATCAATATGTTGACACATTTTTTTACTATGTCTTTGATATATACATGGAAGTTAAAAAAATATATCAAATATATAGCGGGAAAAAAAGAAGTGTGAGAAATGTAAAACACATGTTGAAAAAGTTACATCAAGTATTTTTTTTGTATCTAATAAATAGCATTTTAGAAGTGTTTGAGACGTGTCCAAAGAAGTGTCGGTGTTGGACGCATGTACGGCTCCATGGTAGAAACGTCTGTGCTACATTACATAGGATGCTGACAGATTCATGGAAGGGAAAGACTATAAGAACCTGACAGGTGAATAAGTTGCATTTTTAAAAGACTGCCAACAATTTGGGTAATATCTGAAGGTTACAACACCATCCTAGGTCCAAGGATTGTAATTTTGAAGATTTGTAATAAATTCAGGTAATTCATGAAATGGATAAGGAAATAGGTCCAATATGTGCTAATTATCCAAACACCCAATATAATATGGTAGCTTTGGGATTAGCAGGTGTGAAGAATCAAAGCACCTAACATTTTTCAACATGTCAACTAAAGCACGCAATTCTTCAACATTGTAGTAACCACTTAAACCCAGTCAACACAAATTTTTTTGTTTGTGAGAGTACAGTGGGAGAAAGTTTGAACAACTTGCATTGCCGGAAACCAAAAGATATTGTACTTTCAGGAATAAGCCTGTCAGAATACCGAATGGCCACATATCCAACCAATGGTGCATTCTAACACTTTAACATTTCCTGCCCCCTTATCTGCATCAATGATGTCTGATAAATAATCACTGCAATGGATTAAATTGCACATGAGAATGACATCAGACAATCTCAACTGAAAGAACCATAAAAGAGTTGAATAAACCTTAAAATATTTCAGTGTTTCTGCAAACCTCTTGGCAGAAAATCCACACAATATGAAGATGCTATCAGTCCTTATATAAATAATACCTTTGGGTTGAAATTACCTCTAAGTTTGAGATAACAGAAAAAAAATTTCTATCGAAGGGAACCTTCCCACTTCCCAGAAGTACAACAATGTGAATTGAGAAGGCAAGCTTGCCATTTATGCATTTTATTGTGCATTTTAGTTAGAAGTGCTTGTATGACCAAGGATACTTCCACAACAAAACACAACTTTATAGCCTCCGGTTTGATTTCTGAGTACAGATTACAGTCAGCAAACATAACTTTTCTAGAAGTAAAAGAAAAGAACACCTAACAAAGACTTGGAGCTTCATTCACTAAACAAAGTAATTACAGCAAGCAGATACAGATATAATTATAATTATAATAAAAGAAAATGAAGCAAGAAGCAACTTTAGAGTTTCATTCTTCAGTATTAAATATCATTTCATCAGAGTCGATAGTCATGAGCCCAAAAACAGGAAACTGTGAGAAAGATTAGCACTTACAGACTTTCATGTTTCTCATGCAGAAACTCAAATGCGCTAACTTTAAAGGAATTTTCTAGAAAATTCTACTATCTAGAATTGGTTGTAGGGTAATAATAGTAAGTTCTTCAAAATTAAGAGCTCAATGAGATCAGATTATAAAATTGGATATGGAAACATGTAATGCACTGTATAAAATAAAGAAGAAGGAGAAGAGCACTTATTTGGGTAATGACAAGATATCACTGGCTATGGTTCTTAGTTGTGTGTGTGTGTGTGTGTGTGTGTATATATATTGATCACATGTTTACATTGATTAAGAAAAAATAATAGGAAACATTGATTGAGAGAGAGAATGAAAATACATGGTGCATGGATCCCATAAGTCTCATGTGGGTCTATAATTATGGAGAGACTGTATAATCTGGTTGATTTTATGAGAAATTTCTTGCATATGTTTCACATGAGTCATGTGTTGTCATTGATATCTCTAACAGCCCCCGTAAGCGAAGCAGGTTCAAAAGAATTGAGAGTTTGTTCTTCAGCATAGAAAACCTTAATGAGCTCAAAGGCTTAGTAAGGATGTCTGCCAGTTGGTCTTTAGTGCTTACAAACCGAACATCCAAGACTTCATTGACGACATATCCCCGCACAAAATGAATGTCGATCTCAACATGCTTGGAGCGTGAGTGACGAATAAGATTGACCGAGAGATATGTTGTGATTAGTCTCTCATTTTGTATAATTTTCATCACATTCTCATATTTATTTAATACAAAATTCTGCTAATAAAGCTTTACTTACTTGATCCTAGGTTCATGGTGTGCAAATGAAGAAGAAGACCGTAAATCATCATTTAATGGGTGATTAAAGGCCTATATCATAGCCATTGACCTAGAGGACCTGATTCAGCAAAACCAGGGGTGCAAAACCAGAAACCGGGCATTGGAACTGACATGAGACAGACTGCGCTGCGCGCGGCTCGAAGCGCCGCGCGCACGGCCACCAAGGGGCCGCAGAAACGCGGCCCAAGTCGAGTTTCCGCGGCTGTACGGCCGCGGCGCGCACGCCGCTTTGGGCCAGGGTCTGTCCCCTGGCCCCCCTCTTCCCTGCTGCCTATAAAAACCCCCCTGGGGTTCCAGAGTTGGAGATATACAGAGTTTTAGGAGTAGTTTTTCATTCTATGTTGTAGTTTAGTTTTAGTTAGGTTAGTGCTACTTCTTCCCCATTGTATTTTTCATTTTATTTTAGATCTTGTATTAGGAGAAAGAGTGAGACATGAGTGGAATGTAAGAGTTCTTGTAATAGAAGGTGACAAGCTATGAAAGATGCTCTCTTTACTTCTTTTTGTTTTCTATCTAACTTATTTTACATGTTTATCTAGTCTTTTCTCTCATGAAAACTAACTACTAACCACCAACTAGTCTAACTTCCTTGATGATATCCACATGAATCTAATAGCTTCGATTTGGCCTTACTCTTGCAAGAGCCATTGATGGCTCATGATGATGGATCTAACACTCTAACTTCCTAACCACTAACAAGCTAACATTACTTTACTCCATGCTTACTTTTCGTTTTGATGGTTTAAGTGTAGCTTGTACTTGTTTGTTGAGTTTAGGTTGTGATGAGTTACATATGGGTCATGCTTTGAATCGCTCTTGAATCAAGGACTAGTGATGGCTAATGATACATATGAGGCAACTATCACTAAGAGGTTAGCGTGTTGGTGGAGTCATTAGTAGTTAGTAGCCGTGAGTTTTCTTTCTCTTTCATTTGCTTTTAAAATATCAAAAAATCACAAAAACCATTCTTTTCTATGTATCCCACTTCTTTGTTTTTTCACCGTACACTTCTCTTTTTCATTCTCTCTTTTCCTTTCTTTTCATTCTTTAAAACTTTGAAGAATTTTTAACACACATGTGAATCAACCGGTAAAGCTTCTATCGCCTCCCGTCCTTATAGATTCGACTCATTTTAGCCTCTATGCTATAACAGAAGTATCGAGAAAGCCAAAACACATACACTTTAAATATAAATTTCAAAACATACACTTTTTGTGCTAAATTTTTCCCGATCAAATTTTGGCGCCTTTGCTGGGGATGAGAACGGTTTGATTTCACAAGTTTGTTAACTTTTCTTCTTTGTTTTTTGGTGTGTAAGTTAAATTTTAGCATTGCAGAAGTCCACACTTTCTCAAGTGTGGTCGGGTAACTTTTTGTACATCATATACTCTGTTGCTAATTTTTGTTTATATTACTGGTATACTATAAATAATTTTAAGAAGTAAAATACAGAAATTGGATGCTTTAAAATGGTTTAGACATTTGCATCTAGGCACGTGTCAATTTTTATTCTAATATACTGTATTTTGTTCTTATATTATTGTGAGATTGATAGGAGGTGTACATATTGCATAGCATATAGTTAGGACAAACACTTCAGTGATTTACTCGCTTTTTTGTGTTCATCTTATTTATATTGCACACTTGCACAAATTAGACTTAAGGGTAAAACCCAATAAAAGATAAGGTGGGGAAGTCATTACCCTCCCTTAGCCCAAAAATTACCTCCCCACTCGCACAACCCAAGACTAAATAAAATTTGCTAGACGTTGGCCCCTAGGGACGTCTCGGACTCATTTAGGAGATTGATCATTGGTTTGGCATAATTAGGCCCGTTGCTCCGGCACGGATACCTCCCACCGATCTTGCCCCTACCTGGCCGATTAACTTGTGGTCAGATTCTAACAATATATCTCCCGTGGACAGTCTAACCAGTTAAGAGTTGTCTAGGTCTAAGTCAATCCTAACATAGGCTTATTTTCTTTTTCTTTTTCATTATTGTTTGTTTGATTGTTTGCTTGTTTTCTTCTTCTTTTTTTTTTGTAAATTGTGAAATAGATTTTAACAACAATAATTCTTTCAATCATAATATGAATCCATATTTCACTCGGACCTCATTTAACTCGGATAACTCCAACCCGGCTATGTACAACATGAACCAACCATATATGTCGAGTTGGGATTATTTGACTCAATATGAACCATATCCTCAATCCTATAACCAAAATTTTTAAAATAATTTATACTCTTCACAGAGTCAATAGGGATTCACCTACACTGAGTCAAATTCTCAACCGTCTTGTCAACAATTTTCACAAAATCTATTCCCCGATTTTGGTTCATATACCCTTTTCCTGTTCCACCAACTAAAGAAAAATCTGATTTGGAAAGAAGTATAGAAGAGTCCCTACAACAAATTTAAAATTTCCTTAATTCACAATATCAAACTCCACATACTCCTTTTCTAGAACATCCAATTGAAGAAGAATCTGAGCTAGAAAAGCGTTTGGAAGTCTTTTGTGAAAGAATGCAAAACATGTTGGACTCATCATCTCAACCAAATTTTCAAGAGTCCTACACATCTTTTCCAGTCTCACCTATTCAAAATGAACAATCATCAATACTGGACTTGAGTATAGAACTCTTGCGTGAGTCAGAGCAGTAATCGCAAAATCTGATGGACTCATAATTTCACCACAATTTCCAAAATCAACTTCCATACTCATCTTTTCAAGAAAAACCAATTACACAAAGTATGGAAGACATGATTCAGACTTAACATTTTGTTACCTGGCCTATCATTAGGTTAGACTCATTTATGAGTGAATTGATCAATGAGAGCGAGAAAAGTCTTTCTTGTCAACCTTTGACCGATCCTTATATCCCTAACTCTAGTGATTGGACCTATGAATCATGTCATTTTGGGAATCCAGATTCAATTTCAGAGCACACATCCGAACTTGACCAAACTCTAAGTTATGAAAGTCACCTGGACATTCTGGCAAGTTATCCCTTTCTTGAAATTGAAATCGAACCTGAATGTGATCATGAACCTCCTGTTGGGAATTCCATTTCACTTTTTGATTCAATAATGACTCTGGTATCTTTACCAGATTTTTTTCTCTATTCTGGAGTCAACATTGAATCTTGTACCCGTATAATATGAAATTGAATCACCAATATCTTATGATCATACTATGGGAAAGTGTGTGAACATCAATTCTTTGATTTGGACCCTATTTTTGAACCAATTTCGACTCTCATTGTTGACTCTCGACTTGATCTGAGTCAAATTCCTTAGTCGGTATCGGTTTTTACTCCTGTTCAATCATCTCCCAAAATCACATATCATTGTTGGACAAGACTGTTGAAGAAAATGACTCAATAATTATTTTTGAAAATTAGACATTAGATAGGGATAATTTTCTAAATAAAACTATTCAATCTATCATTCTTTTATTGGGTCATATTAGAGAGGTTATTGGTGAGTTTCTTCAAGATCCACGATATCTTGATTGAGTAGTAACGCTTGGCCCAGTGAGACAACCACCAGAACCACCCCTTGAGGTAATCTTCCTTCCCTCTCCATTTGTTTCATGAATTTACACATTCACGATGCATTGAGTGTTGGCCCAAAGGCCCATCACTCTAGTTTTGATGATGATCAACTCATGTAGTTATAGTACTAATGATCTTGTGTTTAATTAGTGACAGATTTATGATCAAGATCTTAGTAGGTATGTAGCTTCAACAAAGGATTTAAAGTCAAGTTTTGGAGCTAGCACGGTTTGATCCAAGAGCCATTGGATCGTGTTTGGACCAAGTCAAGAAGATGAGAAGACTTCAAGAGAAGGCTTCAAGAAGATGTAGACTTGAGTCTAGGTTTGTTTATAAGATTTTATTTTTAGATAAAATGTAAAGGATAGAATAGTTGGTGGATTGCTCAAGTATACATACACACACACACACACACTCTTGATTTAGTTGTTTATATAAAAGAGTTTTCTTTTGTAAAATACCGGTTTGGTTTTGGAATTTCTTATATACATGTTTTAACCAAAACTGTATTTAGTGCTTAATGTCAAAAACATAGATATTTCACCATGTTTGTGTAGTGGATCATATCCATATACTCTATACTTCAAAGAGTTTAAATATCTTGTTTTTGTATTTGGAGAAGTTTGAAAATTAGTTTTGGAAAAATCATTTTTGGAAAATACTGTTTTTGTTTTAAGCCAATATTTCCAAGTTACAAAAATAGTCCAAATCATTTGTAACATGTCTTGATTTTGTGCAAGCATGTTTGTTTATCAAAGTATATTGGTAAAACTATTTTTGTAGATTTTTCATGATTTTATGGGATTTTATTTTTGCAAAACGACCACATTTTAAGTCCCAAAATTTTGTTTCCTGGCTTCAGCCGGTCGACCGAAGTTTGAAGTCGGTCGACTGGGCGGTCGACCAACGTGCACAGCGTGCACACGAGTATTTGACTGGAGGGCTGATCGACCGACCCGGTCGACCGTCCAGAGAGCTTTGCTATTGGAAATGCCCCGGTCGACCGGCAGAGAGTCTGCTCTCTGTTCCAGAGGCTCGGTCGACCGGCCGGTCAACAGCGGCCCTAACGGTCAGATTTTCGACCGTTGGCGGTCGACCGGGAGGTCGACCGACAGCTCTGACTGGCCCATAACGGCTAGTTTTTGGAGCCCTATAAATTAGGCCATTTGGGGGATGTTTTAGATAAGATTTAAAGAAGAGTTTTGGGCTAGTTTTTCTCACTTATTTCAGTGGTTATATTCATAAGTTTTAGACCAAATATTTCCAATCAAAAGGAGAGTTTTTGTCAAGAGTGTTTAAAGTGATTTCTTGAGGTTTCTCCACCATCTCTTTCCTTGTTTTCTCACACAACACTTGAGCCATCCATTGCTATATCTACCTATAGGGATTTATTGTGAGAGGATTTTAGGTGATCAAGAGTTGTGATAACAAAGTTCTACTTTGTTCCTTGAGGAGGTGGACAAGTGCGTTCACGGTGTTTTGAGTTCGGGTGTGAACTCTTGTTTGAGATGCGGCCTCGGCGAGCTAGTGGGCTCGCGGTGTGTACGGGACTAGGGAGTCCGAGAGCTTATAGGTGTTGTGACACCAAGTGATCCGGTAGGATCGATTATAGTGGAAATCCTTCATAGTGTTGAAGGCAGGGATGTAGAGCAAGTTTGCTCGAACCTCGAAACAAATCTCCCGTGTTTACGATTGCTCTTTCTCTCTCTCCCCCTTATTTGTTTATATCTTACATACTAACATTGTCTTTATCTTTATATGCTTGATATTCATATTGTGCTTATTGTTATATGCTTGGGGATTGTTTTCTAACACTAGTTTTCAACCAAGAGAGCCAACGCGGCATCTCAACTCTTATTTAGAGGAATCTTGAGGAGTTAGTCCAGAGCCCTTCATGGGAAATTCAGCTATACTCTTGTGTTAAACTTGATGTTTAGTTTAATAAATTTAATTTGTATCATAATAGTTTTTAATTCCACATTTAGTGGCCATTAGATTAGCCATCACCTATTCACCCCCTCTAGGTGATTTCAATTGGTATCAGAGCCAAGTGCTCTGAATTTGGGTCTCACAACCTAGAGTTAAAGATCCTTATTTTAGGCTAATCACAATATTTGTACACACACCATGGATTTCATGTCACCACCCACTTTAGACATTCTTAACATCCAAATTTGGAAGGTTAAGATGTCTTTGTACCTCAAGGCCCTAGGCATTCATGTTTATCTTGCTACAATTAAAGATTCATATGTTAAGGATAGCAAGTATATTGAGGCTAACTCAAAAGCCATTCATGCTTTAAAAAGTACCCTAAACAATGATTATTTATGTAGGGTTGCTAACATTGACTCGGCTTTTGTAGTTTTGAACACCATCATCTCCTTGGCGAAAAAGATCAAGATTATGCGGGGAGCGACTCGGATGTTGGAAGCAACACCTTCAACATGTGCTACATGGTCCAAGAGGATAACCCTCTTGAGGTAACTACCGAATCCGAGGTAGAAAATAATGACATGTCATACGATGAGCTTACTTCATTTTGTCAACAACTTTTAGAAAAGTATGATATGCTTAGAAAAGATAATAAAATTTGAAAAAGAAATTTGATTGCATGCTTAAAGAACAAGATTCTTTACAAAATAAATTTGATAATGTTTTAAAAGAAAATGAATCTTTTAAAAATAAAGTTGCATGTTTTGAAAAAGAAAATGATGATTTGAAAAATGAGAATGTTTCCTTGATGTCTAAATTGAATGATTTATGTGAACGAAACACTAGTTTAAAAAATAAAATTATTTTGGTGGAAAAACAAAAGGAAGTTGTTTTAATGAAAACACTTCTTTAAAAAGAAAAATGGTTGAAAATGAAAAAGAAAATCTTTCTAAAAAGAATAAGAAAAATGATTCTCAATCTCACCATGCTTTACATGCCACCATTGATAATAGTGAGATAAATATTTTGAAAAATAAGATTAATTGTTTAAGCTCAACCTTAAACAATTGCGCATTTAATCACAAGAGATTGGAGTCTTTGTTTTCAAAGAAACAAGCTCCACATGTTCATGCACATCATCATTATGCATATGCTTATGTTGCACGTCATGATCACACCCACACACATAAGCATTCTAAGGTGTACAAATGTACATATTGTGGCCGCAAATGCCATTTAGCAAAGTTTTGTTATGATAAGATTCATTCTTTAAATTTGCTAATAATAAAAATGTTTGGGTTCCTTACAAAGCTAACCCCCAAGGACCCAAAAGAAAATGGGTACCAAAATCCCCACCTTTGGTTTTTGATGTAGGCGAGGGCTCTCACACGAGTGAGAAGGATGGTGCCTTGATGGTTGATGCACATGGACATAATGGACACATTTTTGATGCATCGCTATCAAGGAGGTTCTGTGGGACGACCACCATGTTTTGGAGAATTAGAGAATAGTTTTTGGTTTGGTAACTATATCTAGACTCCTATTTTATTTATTTAGATGCTTGTTCATATATCGTATTTTTAGCATGTTCATGTTTTAAGTTGTTTATGTGCTTCATGTGGTAAAAACATGATTAGATGTAGTATTTGTCAAAACTCGTATTTATACATGTACAAATAATCAACTACAAATTGATTCATATATATTTGAACTTCATTGTTCATTTGTACTCACTATATGCACATGTATAGGCTAGTTTTGCTGATTCTCTCATTTATACATGTCTTACCTATTTTTATGTTTTTACTTCATGTATATGCAATTTTTATTCAAATCTAATAAATATACATGTATACCCATGAGTCTCTTGCCTTCATGCAAATACTTTTAATAGACTCTTTTATGTTTGGGATATGTATACATATTAGAATTGGATAAATCATACATATACCTAGAAGTTTGTTTTGTTTTAATGAAAAATGAATTTTCATTTTTTGTTTGATAAAATGAAATTCATGATCATTTTGAGATTCATTGACTATTTTCATGAAAATGCTAATTACATGATTCTTTGAACACTCACACTTTATTTGTTTTGTTATGACATTGTTTCATGAAAATCTTTATGAGCCTTATAGATTTTGAGTGTCACTTTTTGTGTATTGGTATGATTCATGAAAAACATATGTTTTGGTTTCATGTTTTGAAGGATCTTTAACTAGTTTTTCAAAAATTAATTTAACTAGTTATTTATTCTTCAAATTGGTAGTTTATGAGATATACACATGATCCTATTATTGTTTCAATTGGTATCATTGAATAGTTTCAATTGGTATCAATGTTGATATTTTTGTATATACTCATATTTTGTTTCCTATATATGTATGCATCATTTCATATAGTATCAATTTCGAGTGATATTTCTTTTTCGTACATATATATGAGTTGTTTGTGCTTAAGTTAAAATTGATTTATATATTTTAAAGCACAAAGTTTTGTTTATACTAAGCTTAATTCAAATCTTATTTTTCAAGCTTATATATTTGTTTTAAATTGGTATCAATATATCTAATCATTATTTTCAAAATTGATATCAAAATTAAAAAAAATTTTGTAATGTTTATTTACATTTGATATCTTAAAATATGATTTTAAAAGATATCTCAAAATTTTGTTTTAATAAAAAAAGAAAAATTAAAAATGTTTTTGATTTGTATTGCCTATATGCAAGGAGAGCTTAACATCTCTTCTACATATAGATTCATGATGAGTATATCTTGTATTGAGGAGCTTGACAACTCTTCTTTATGTGCTACACGTGTATAGGGGGAGCTTCACATCTCCTCTTATGCATTGCATATTTTACGTTATGCGAATTAGGGCTTGTCATCCCTCTTTCATGTAATGTATATATGTAGGGAAGCTTCACATCTTCCTATTCATGAATGTATATCGCATATATTGATTTGAGTTTACCCCTTTATTGATTCTTTGTTTCAGACAAAAAGGGGGAGAAAAATTTATTTGCTTTGTCTTTTACTTTAACCCCTTTGTTGATGATTGACAAAAAGGGGAGAAGTATTTGAGATGTTTTTGTCATATATGCATGTTTAATAAAGGGGGAGAAGTATTTATGTTTATGCATATATGTTTTGTTTTGCAAATAGGAGAAAAAGAAATTGATTTGTTTTATGCTTGATTGGCATGTTCATCTCCTAGATTTTCATACATGTTTATGAGCATACATTGCATATTTATTTGTTTATTTGCTATGCATGAGTTATGGGGGAGCTTCTTTGAAGCTTTACTTTAATCCATGCATATATAACTTCATGAGTTTTGTCATCATCAAAAAGGGGGAGATTGTTGGCCCAAAGGCCCATCACTCTAGTTTTGATGATGATCAACTCATATAGTTATAGTACTAATGATCTTGTGTTTAATTAGTGACAGATTTATGATCATGATCTTAATAGGTGTGTAGCTTCAACAAAGGATTTAAAGTCAAGTTTTGAAGCTAGCACGGTTTGATCCAAGAGCCATTGGATCGTGTTTGGACCAAGTCAAGAAGATGAGAAGACTTCAAGAGAAGACTTCAAGAAGATGAAGACTTGAGTCTAAGTTTGTTTATAAGATTTTATTTTTAGATAAAATATAAAGGATAGAATAGTTGGTGGATTGCTCAAGTATACATACACACACACTCTTGATTTAGTTGTTTTTATAAAAGAGTTTTCTTTTTGTAAAATACCGGTTTGGTTTTGGAATTTCTTATATACATGTTTTAACCAAAATCGTATTTAGTGCTTAATGTCAAAAACATAGATATTTCACCATGTTTGTATAGTGAATCATATCCATACACTCTATGCTTCAAAGAGCTTAAATATCTTGTTTTTGTATTTAGAGAAGTTTGGAAAATTACTTTTGGAAAAATCATTTTTAGAAAATACAGTTTTTGTTTTGAGCCAACATTTCCAAGTTACAAAATAGTCCAAATTATTTGTAACATGTCTTGATTTTGTGCAAGCATGTTTGTTTATCAAAGTATATTGGTAAAACTATTTTTGTAGATTTTTCATGATTTTATGGGATTTTATTTTTGCCAAAATGACCACATTTTAAGTCCCAGAATTTTGTTCCCTGGCTTCAGCCGGTCGACCGACCGGTCGATCGAAGTCTGAAGTCAGTCGATCGGGCGGTCGACCGACGTGCACAGCGTGAATGCCAGTATCTGACTGGAGGGCCGGTCGACCGACCCGGTTGACCGACCCGGTCGACCGTTCAGAGAGGTTTGCTCTCTGGAAATGCCCCGGTCGACTGGGCCGGTCGACCGACAGAGAGTCTGCTCTCTGTTCCAGAGGCTCGGTCAACCGGCCGGTTGACCGCAACCCCAACGGTCGGATTTTCGACCGTTGGCGGTCGACCGGGCGGTCGACCGACAACTCTGACTGGCCCATAACGGCTAGTTTTTGGAGCCCTATAAATTGGGCCATTTGGGGGCTGTTTTAGATAAGATTTAAAGAAGAGTTTTGAACAAGTTTTTCCCACTTATTTCAGTGGTTATATCCACAAGTTTTAGATCAAATATTTCCAATCAAAAGGAGAGTTTTTATGAAGAGTGTTTAAAGAGATTTCTTGAGTTTTTCCTCCATCGTCTCTTTCCTTGTTTTCTCACACAACACTTGAGCCATCTATTGCTATATCTAACTATAGGGATTTATTGTGAGAGGATTTTAGGTGATCAAGAGTTGTGATCACCAAAGTTCTACTTTGTTCCTTGAGCAGGCAGACGAGTGCGTTCGCGGTGTTTCGAGTTCGGGTGTGAACTCTTGTTTGAGGTGCGGCCTCGGCGAGCTAGTGGGCTCGCGGTGTGTACGGGACTAGGGAGTCCGAGAGCTTGTAGGTGTTGCGGCACCAAGTGGTCCGGTGGGATGGATTATAGTGGAAATCCTTCATAGTGTTGAAGGCGGGGATGTAGAGCAAGTGTGCTCGAACCTCGAAACAAATCTCCCGTGTTTGCGATTGCTCTTTCTCTCTCCCCCTTATTTGTTTATATCTTGCATACTAACATTGTCTTTATCTTTATATGCTTGATATTCATATTGTGCTTATTGTTATATGCTGGGAATTTTTTGCTAATACTAGTTTTCAACAAGAGAGCCAACGCGACACCTCAACTCTTATTTAGAGGAATCTTGAGGAGTTAGTCCAGAGCCCTTCACGGGGAATTCGGCTACACTCTTGTGTTAAATTTGGTGTTTAGTTTAATAAGTTTAATTTGCATCATAATAGTTTTTAATTCCGTATTTAGTGACCATTAGATTAGCCATCACCTATTCACCCCCCTCTAGGTGATTTCATTGAGGATCCTGCATGAGATAAGTATGGAGGAGGGTTTACTAACGTAGTTAGTTTTATATTTTCTTTCTTTTACACTTCTTTTTAATTAAACAAAAAAAATCTTTTATATAAAAACTTTTCTTTTCTTTTTACAAAACTTTTTGAAACAAGAGAAATAGTTTTGATCTATTTTTAAGAAAACTAAGATTATCTTAGGAAATAGGAAGACCTAAAATTATGAAATTTTAAACCGAGTCAAAATAATAGATATTGATTAAATTTTAGATAAGAAAGTAAGATTGAAAAGATAATTTGATCTTGAATTTTTTTGCCTTAGATTTATGTACTCCACACTAACACAATTTTTGGGATTGAAAGAAAGACTGAAAATGCCATAAAAATATATTAAAAAATGATGGAAAAAAAACCACTTGTTGAAGTTGGGTAATTATCCCTCAGGAAGTATGATTATTCATACTTAAAACGGGAAGTATGATTATTCATACTTAAAACGGTGAAAAAAAATAAAAATAATCTCCTTTAGTTTTGTGGTATTGTTTACTCGAGTCCTTAAGCCCGAGGGATGTTTTCTCATCTGGTGCCCTAAGACCATCTGGTTTGGGAGTCATCGGCTAAAGGCTCACTACCCGGGTAAATAAGAAAGCCTAAGAAAACTAAGGGAAGGAAAAAAATAATAATAATGATAATAATTAAAAAAGAAAGAAAAAATATATAATATAAATAAATGACATGAAAGTTAGAGTCGATATCCCAAAAACCTTCACTATTCATAAAATGCATATTTTTCTAAGAGTTTTTGAAAGATCAAAGAATCAATTCAATTTTAAATTCTTATATTTAATTTATGACAAGATTTTTTGCATTTTGACTTAGTTTAAGAAAGAACAATTTCTGGTTAACCTCTGACCTTGGATCACTTATATTTTCACAAAAATATTTCAATACTTTTCTCTATTTCAAAATGCGTTTTTAAAAATACTAACATTTGATTTCTTTCTTTATGGATTTTATGGGTGTAATCCGCTGAAAACCCTCAGGAGATAAAACTCTTCCTCTAGGGGAAACCTAGAGATTTAACGACTTGTTGCACATGTTCAGTGCAATCGCGTCACCTGCAAAAGTGGTGTAATAATTTTCTTAGGTTTTTTGTTTTGCTCGGGACGAGCAAAAGATAAGTGTGAGGGTGTGATTAGTCTCTAATTTTGCATAATTTTTATCACATTCTCATATTTATTTAATATAAAATTCTGCTAACAAAGCTTTACTTGCTTGATCCTAGGTTCATGGCGTGCAAATGAACAAGAAGACCTTAAATCACCATTTAATGGATGATTAAAGGCCTATATCATAGCCATTGACCTAGAGGAGCTGATTCGACAAAATCAGGGGTGCAAAACAAGAAACCGGGCACAGGAACTGACAGGAGACAGACTGCGCTGCGCACGGCTCGAAGCGCCACGTGCACGGCCACCAAGGGGCCATAGAAACGCGGCCCAAGCTGAGTTTTCGCGGTCGTACGGCCGCGGTGCGCACGCCGCTTTGGGCCAGGGTCTATCCCCTGGCCCCCCTCTTCCCTGATGCCTATAAAAACTCCCCTGGGGTTCTAGAGTTGGAGATATACAGAGTTTTAGGAGTAGTTTTTCATTCCATGTTGTAGCTTAGTTTAGGTTAGGTTAGTTCTTCTTCTTCCCCATTGTATTTTCTATTTTGTTTTAGATCTTGTATTAGGAGACAGAGTGAGACATGAGTGGAATGTAAGAGTGCTTGTAATAGAAGGTAACAACCTATGAAAGGTACTCTCTTTACTTCTCTTTATTTTCTATCAACTTCTTTTACATGTTTAGCTAGTCTTTTCTCTCATGGCAACTAACTACTAACCACCAACTAGTCTAACTTCCTTGATGATAATCCACATGAATCTAATAGCCTCGATTTGGCCTTGCTCTTGAAAGAGCCATTGATGGCTCATGATGATGGATCTAACACTAACTTCCTAACCACTAACAAGCTAACATTACTTTACTCCATGCTTACTTTTTGTTTTGATGGTTTAAGTGTAGCTTGTACTTGTTTGTTGAGTTGGGTTGTGATGAGTTACATATGGTCATACTTTGAATCGCTCTTGAACCAAGGACTAGTGATGGCCAATGATACATGTGAGGCAACTATCACTAAGACGTTAGCGTGTTGGTGGAGTCATTAGTAGTTAGTAACCGTGAGTTTTCTTTCACTTTCATTTGCTTTTGAAATATCAAAAATCACAAAAATCATTCTTTCTATGTTTCCCACTTCTTTGTGTTTTCACCGTACACTTCTCTTTTTCATTCTCTTTTTTCCTTTCTTTCATTCTTTAAAACTTTGAAGAATCTTTAACACAATTGTGAATCAACAGGTAAAGCTTATATCGCCTCCCGTCCTTGTGAATTCGACTCGTTTTAGCCTCTATGCTATAACGGAAGTATCGAGGAAGCCAAAGCACACGCACTTTAAATATCGATTTCAAAACATACACTTTTTGTGCGAGATTTCCCCCCGATCATGTTGCACCGAGTTTGTCACATAAAACTATTAGGGGAGATTGCGGAACTCCAAGCACACGAAGTAATGACTACAACCAAATGACCTCTATTGTAGCATTGGCCATGCACGTATACTCTTCCTCAGTGCTAGATCGTGTCACAGTGCACTACTTCTTCGAGATCCAAGAAATGAGATTTGTACCAAGAAAGACACAATAGTCACTGGTGAATTTTTGATCATTGATTGACCTTACTCGATCTGCATCGGTGTAAACTGTAAGTTGTACAGAAGAATAACGAGAGAGAAAAAGGTCATGTTGAATGGTAGCTTTGAGGTAACAGAGGATCCATTTTACAGCACTCTAATGCTCATCGGTTGCATCTTGCATGAACTAAGCGATCTTGTTCACCAAGAATACAATATCGGGTCTGGTAAAACTTAGGTATTGTAGAGCCCCAATGGTACTTCTATAGACAAAGGGGTCAGAGAGAGGTTTGCCAACAACATTGGAGAGCTTATAGGTAGTAGCCATAGATGATCTGACAGGTTTGACACCATCCATTGTGAGTCAGAGAAGCAAGTCACTAATGTACTTCTGTTGAGAGAGAAAGAGACTTGAAGGTGTACGGTCACTCCACGCCTAAGAAATAGTGCAGTGGGCCGAGGTCTTTTAATGAGAATTCTCGGCCTAGTTCTTGAATAAGATGAGTGATAGCCTGTGAGTCATTGTCTGTGATGATGATGTCATCTACATAGATAAGAACCAGAAGAAGATCTATCCTGACTCGTCAGAGGAAGAGAGACATGTCGGACTTGGAGCCCACAGAGCCTTTGTGACTAGATAACTGCTGAGGTAAGAAAATTAGGCACGTGGAGCCTATTTGAGGCCATAGATACTACAGTGAAGCTTGCATACATGATTGGGATGAGCGGAATCGATAAACCGTAAAGGTTGTTCCAATAGACTCTATCAATAAGAAAACCCTGCAAAAATGTATTATTCACATCTATGGAATAGACCAGCCCTTGGAGATGGCCAGACTGCACACGATACAGATAGTTATCGAGTTGATGACCGGACTGAATATCTTACCATAGTCTAATTCTGATTGTTAATGAAAACCTTTGGCCACTAGGCGGGCCTTATACCAGTCAATAGAACAATCAGGTTTATATTTTAACTTGAAAACCTATTTGCAGCCAACCAGATTCATGGTAGGTGGTATGGCACAAGAGACCAGGTTTTGCTCATAAACAAGGCATTCAGCTCAGTGTCCATTGCCCGGAACCACTTGGGATATTTAGAAGCTTGTGTGAAACATGTGGGCTCGACAGGAGCGATGGCCAAGTCGGACATGAGACAGGTAGGCATGGGATACAGGTGGCTAGCCAGACCTTTGGTGTTCTGGTGTTATCCTATATTCTGGTGATGATATGATGGGTCCTGGTAGAAGGGGGACGTGGAGAGCACGAGGATGAGGATGATGAGAAGGACTCCGGGCGCTGGCGGAGGTGGCGGAGAAGGAGTATGTGAGGAAGGTGGTGGTAGAGGAGGAGAAGAGTCAATGGTGGGGCCTATATGAGAAGAAGGGACTGGAACAATGAAGGTAACAGAGACGTGGGACGGGGATCGATGGTGAGAGTGTGGAGTAGCTTGAGAGAGAGAGAGAGGACCGAGGAGACTGAAAAGGAAAGGAGGATTTGTCGAACACAACATCCCGGGAGATGTAAATACGACTAGAGGGGACATGCAAACATTGATAACCTTTATATGAAGCCGAGTAACCTAAAAATACACAATGATTGGACTAAAAATTAAACTTATGAGTTTGATATGGACGCAAATGAGGGTAGCAAGCACAACAAAAAATACGTAAGAAAAGGTAGTCAGGGGCTTTATGAGATAATTTCTGGTAGGGAGATAGATTATGAAGGACGGGGATGGACATTCTATTGATGAGAAATGAGGCAGTTTGGAAAGCATAAGGCCAGTAATGGAATGGAACATTTAATCAGGCCAGAAGAGTAAGGCCGGTCTCGAAAGGTGGTAGTACTTTTTCTCTGCGGTGTCGTTTAGTGTGTGGACAAGATAAGCAATGAGTAATACCCTGAGAAGATAAGTAAGTTTTAAATTTGATGAATTCACCATCGCCATCAGTTTGGAGCGCTTTAATGGAATGTCTAAGAAATTTTTTCACAGGAATTTTGAACTCAAGAAAATGAAGAAAGCATTACTTTTATTAATTAAAAGATAAAACCAAACATACTTACTGGAGTGATCTACAAGCTAATATAACAGTGATGCCACTTACAACGGACACAGGTGACAGACCCCATAGATAGAAGTGGATAAACTTAAAGGGGCAACAACAATCGTGAAAGATGGGAAAAAGGGAGATGGTGATTTTTTCTTACTGTCAGGGGATACAGAGAGGGGTACCAGCACAGTCAGGGAAGAAAAAAAGCCGATGTTGAGATAAAATAGAGGAGATAACTTTAGTGGAGGGATAACCTAGGCGCTCATGCCAGAGGGAGAAAGATGCACGCTCACCGAGAAGAGTCTGGGGAGAGGCGGTAAAGTTATGATTCCCCAAGAAGAAGATATAAGTGCCATCCATAAGTTATCCCCGCAGTAGAGTTTTCCAAGTGGAAAGATCCTTGACAAAAAAAGAGTTAGGGTGGAATTCAAGACGGACTTTATTATTAGCAGTAAATTGACTAATAGACAGAAGACTTTTGGTGATATTAGGAACATGTAAAAGGTTTTTTATGACAAAAGAAGAAACAAGAGAACAAAATAAAGAAGCACCAATAGATAGCAAACCTGCCCCATTATCCATGAGAACTCTATCGGGTCTTTGATATTCTGAATGAACCGCCAGATTCGCCATGTCAACCGTTAGGTGATGAGTGGCTTTGGAGTCAACATATAATTTGGATCGACTGGATTATTCTCATAAGAGTGGAGAAGAGCAGTTGGGCTAGCCGAATCATCATAACGATTGTAACACTGGTTAACATAATAGCCAAAATGATTGTAGATCTGGCATTAAGAACGGCCACCGGCGGACTAATGTGGTGGTGGAAAGGAACGTCCATAACCACGACCACGCTCCCTGCCACTTCCACGTCCATGCTTGATTAATATTTTACCTGCACACAAAATACAAAATTTCAGAAATTTATAATAGTAGTGCAAGTAACTCAATTCTACCGCAATAGCAAGTAGCTTTGCGGGTTGTGACCCACAAAGATAACTAGCGATGGAAGCTTTTTAGTAAGTTCTCTTTTATGTTACAAAGAATGGTTAAAGTTCTTCTTTTAATTCTTTAAAAGAAAATGAAAAAGAAGAGTTAAAGTCAAGTTAGAAAGAAGGTGGTAGATTGAGAAGGTGGAGAAAATAAAAAATGGATATTTACAAAGAAATTGAAAAAAGTGTGAAAGAGATTTGAAAGATTGTGGTGTTGATAATTTACACTAAAATTAAAAGAAAGAAAACTAAAAACTAAAAAATATATTTACCTCTTTGGTGCTTGCTTACCTTTGAACCGTATCGACGATGTACCTTTACTTGAAGGCGAGTGAAGCATGGTGGATGAGATCTTCCCATTCCCGATTTACACTATGAAATGAAGGGGCGAGCTACACTATCATAGAAATGGATATCCATCACCATAAGCCATCAATGGCACTTACAAAGACAAGGCAACTTCAAGGCTATCAGTTTCATTTGGATTCACAAACATAGAAGAGGGAAACGAAAAAAAACAAGAATAGAAAAGAGAAGAAAACTTTGATTCGATTCAATTAATAATGGAAGAAAAGATCACTAACGCCGGTGTCACCTTCAGTACAAGCTTACTCTTATTCCTCCATGAAAGTATCATCTCCTCTCAGTTACATAAAGAAAATAAAAATTATATGAAAGAAAATAGAAAATCTAAGTTACAAACTACAAATTAGCCTAAGTTCTACTCTCTGCTTGGTAGTCCCGTTTTGCCTTTAATATTGCAGGTATTTTTAGGAGAAATACAGAGGTAAGAGGAGTATGAAGATAAGGGAAGCTGGCTATTTCTGAATTTGAATCCTCCCCTTATCTCCAAACTTGATTTGATGTAGATATTCAATTCTGATCTTTAGCTTATTGGCGTATTGATTACTAAATATAACTTACCAAATGATAGAATTAGAAATAATGATCAATTTAAGAGTTGTAACCCTTCAAGTCCTCTTTCTGGATCATCTTGAATCATCAGATTTGAGTTCTGGTAGCAAAAGGTATGATTCAAATACTAAAATGTATCCAGTCAGAATCTAAGGCAAAATTGTTTCATCTCATTTGTTGATCTTCTCTTTATCCATTTATTCCTTTAGATTTGGACTCTGTATTTGATATTATCCTCGGTTGATCTTTAACTTTAACCACTTGATTTATCAAAAACTAAATTCAACTAACTGAATTTGGGATCATCCTCCTCTAACCAAATAGATCTAGTTAAATTAGAATTTAATTGGTATTTATTTGATTTTATCCTCTTTCTCACTATGATTATCTTCTGCAAAATAGACATTTAAGACAAGGAATTTAGCAGATTTATTAAATGATAAATATGGATATGTAATAAAGAATAATGTAATAAATGTGTGCAATCACACCCCCACACTTATTTTTTGCTCGTCCTCGAGCAAAATAATAAAAACTAAACCAAAGATTATTAAACCACTTTCACTGGTCACGCGATTGCTCTGAGATTGTGCAACAAGCCGTTAAGCCTCTAGGTTACCCTTAGAGGACGAGTTTTGTCTCATGAGAGTTTTCAGTGGATTGCACCTACAAAATCCATAAAGAAAGAGAAAATGTTAATATTTTGAAAACACATTTTGAAAGAAAAATATTTAAAATATTATTGTAAGATTTAAGTAATCTATAAGTTATAAGAAAATAGAATTTTTCATTCCTAAACTTAGTCTCTATTCAAAAATTTGTTATCAATCAAAGTAAGGAGTCAAATTGTGCTTCTCATCTAGTCTATTACTTTATCCTAAGTCATATACACCTTCGTGACCATGAAGTTTTAATAAGAGTTCTTTAACTTTAACTCTTATGCCTTATTTATATATATATTATTTTATTTTTGGTGATATTATTTCTTAGCTCTATTAGGCTTTCTAATCTGCCCATGTAATGAGCCTTTAATCGGTGACTCCCAAACCAAATGGTCTTAGGGCACCGGGTGAGAAAACACCCTCAAGGAATCAAGGACTCGAGCAAACAACGCTACAAAACTAAAATTTTATTATATAAACCGCTTTTAGGCGTGAATACTGTTGGCCCAGAGGTCCTTCACTTTAGTTTTGATGATGATTAACTCATGTAGTTATTGTTACTAATAATCTTGTGACATTTAGCTTCAGATATTTGATCAAGATATTAGTAGGTGATTAGCTTCAATAAAGATGTTTTGGAGCTTTCACATGGTGATTCAAGAGCTCGCATGTCAAGATCGCATCTAGCACTCAGTTGGAGTCAAGCTCATTTGGATCGTGTTTGGATCGAGTCGACTTAGAGACGGTGTTCTACAAGAAGACCTCGGTTTGTTTAGTTTAAAATTATGTTTAGATCATTGTAAAGATTAGATAGTGTTGATATGCTCAAGTTCACAATACACACACAAGTTTCATGTTTTGATTTTCGATTTAACC
Organism: Agave tequilana; assembly: GCA_038442645.1. Taxonomy (NCBI): domain Eukaryota; kingdom Viridiplantae; phylum Streptophyta; class Magnoliopsida; order Asparagales; family Asparagaceae; genus Agave; species Agave tequilana. The sequence goes on from JAVJIF010015787.1 coordinate 92,392, forward strand.
GATCTTGGTTTTCATGTCAAAAATATAGATATAATATCTTTCATGTATATTGGATTCTATCCATTTACAGTATGCTTCAAAGTTGTTTCAATATCATGTTTTTTAATTTATACAAGTTTATAGAAAAACTGTATTTTCCTTTAGAAGTTTGGTTTCTAGAAAATACCGTTTTTGGTTTAAGGCAAAATTTCAAAGACACAAAAAATGGTTCAAATTGTTTGAAATATGTGTTGAATTTTTGTCACACATATTTGTATTTCAAAGATCTAATAAGAACTGATTTTTGTGAAATTTATGTGATTTTATGGGATTTAATTAAAGTCAAAATACCTAAGTTTTTAATCCCTTAATACCTGGACCTAGCCTTCTGCAGGTCGACCGGATGGTCGACTGCTGCAGAAGTCGGTCGACCCGACGTGCATGGACGTGCATGCTAGTTTGAGCTGGTGGGCTGGTTGACCGGGCGGTCGACCGTCCAGAGAGCTCTGCTCTCTGTATCCAGTTCCGGTCGACCAGGCGGTCGACCGGCCAGAGAGTCGTTGCTCTCTGGTTCCAGGTCCAGTCGACCAGGCGGTCGACCGGTGGCACAACGGTCATAAAAATGACCGTTGGCCGATCGACCGGGCGGTCGACCGAAAGGGCAATTTTGCCCTTGCCTGCTGCCAACGGGCAGAAATTTTGTGGGTCTATAAATACCCCACATTTGAGCTGGTTTTTGACAAGAATTTTTAAAGCAAAAAATTTCTGTCTCCTTAAGTGTTTTAACAGCAGGTTTTCAAAAGAGTTTTTAAGCCAAAAGATTTATCTTTACTTGTTTTCAAGGGTTGGAAAAATAAAAAAATAGAGTAATTGGGATATTTGTTTTGTTCTTCATTTCTATTAAATTCTAGTTGTTTTTCAAGTATTTTTCTTTGTGATTTGATTTCCAAATACCTTGATTTCTCACACTTGAGCTATCATATCTATCCTATCTATTAGGATCTAGTTTTGTGAGAAAGATTTGGTTTGTGGTCTTTGAAGATCACCCAGTGTTGTAAACCTCATTTCTTTGAGTTGTTGGTATCCCTCTTGGGTAGAGGTGATTGTGGAGGTTGAGTTGGTATCCCTCTAAGTGTAGAGGTGATTGTGGCTATTTGACTTTGTGCCTATCCCTTATTTGTGAGGTTGATATTGTGTTGGCTTTGTGCCTTGCCTCTAGTGAGAGGTTGTATTAGTTGAGAGAGAAGTTGTGTAATCCCAAATTGTATTTGCCCAAATCCTCAGTAGATGTTCCCTGTGTGGAAAGTCCTGTGTGGACGAGTTAGTGGAAATCCTTCTGTATGAAGGCGGGGACGTAGAGCTGGGTGCTCGAAACATATCTCAGTGTTTGCGTTTGATCCACTATCTCTAAACTCTCTCTCTTATATTGTGTCTTACATCGATTCATATTATTAATTCATACTTATATGTTTGGTGTTGCTTGTTTGTGTGCCTCACTTATGTTGAACCAAGTGAGCTTTACATAGCACATTAACTCTTATTTAGAGGAATTTAGAGGAGATAGTCCAGAGCCCTTCACCGGGAATTCGGCTACACTCTTTGGTTACACAAGTATGTTGCATTTAGTTTTAATTCTGCATTATTTGTCACTAGATTAGCCTTATACCTATTCACCCCCCTCTAGGTGTAATTTCAAATACTTATGCTTTATGAGGCACAAATTCCCAACTTAATCAGAGGATTTTTATAGATATATATATATTTCTTTTTTTTTTCAAAATTATCTAATCATCTTTTGCATAAATACCAAGGTTTGCTTAGGCCAAAGCATCTAACTAATCAATAATTAAATTCATTTATTTTTCATAAATATACATATATATATATTTAAAAGGCTTAAGAATCTTTGTTTTTGAACCCTAAGTGTATAAGTGTATAAAGTGCGCATATTTTATCAAGGCAAAGATTTAGACTAAATTACTTTGAAAAATTATCTTCCTAACCCTAAAAATTAAACAAATAATCTTATTTAACCAAGTATAAGAAATTCTAATTATGATTATCGTACTCCTTAAAATTGACTTAATTTCTTACAAAAAATATGTCAAAATATTATTTCTATTTTCAAAAAGTTTTTTTAAACGTAAAAAAATGTTAATTTTTCTTTTTTTTCTTTTTTATTTTTTTAAAAAAAAGAAAAACCTAAGTTATGTTAGAACCTTCCCCTACACCTATCTCATGCATGGTCCTAAATGAATTAATGCATAGATGCATGAAAAAGAAGAAGGGGAAGGAAAATATTACCTTAAGATGGTAGTTCCAGTGGTGGTCTGATTGGGGTCAAGCGTTGCTACCCAATCAAGATAATATGGTGGTTCATAGAATCCACCTTTATTGACCTCTTTTCTATTTACATATTAATAGTCCCCAATATGAATAGAATGATGAAAGATCCTATCATGAAACTTACTCCCTTTACATGACCAGTCCTGAAAAATCATCACGGAGTCATTATAGTCTATATCTATGTCCAACAAAAGAAAGTGATTTGGTGGAATGGTTATTTGGACTCAAGAATAATAGGTTCAGGAACCAATACTAACTCGAGAAATCAACTTTGGGTTCGAGAGATAGTTTTGGTTTAAGCGTTGAGACCAAGTTCAAGAATTGATATTCACATTCTTTTCCCTTCAATGGAATATGACTATTCAAAATTGGTGATTCAATTTCTAAATCTATGGGTACGTGAATAAATGTTGGCTCAGAAAATTGATCCAAATTGGGTAAGAATACTGGAGTCAACATATATTCGAAGATGGAAGCTGAATCACAAAGTTGGCGGTCGGGTTCACATTCATGATCAAGTTCAATCTTATTAAAATGAAAACTTGTCAATTTATCAATGGATTGATATTGATCAAATTCAAGGCTTTGTGGTGAAACTGAATCTTGGTCAAAGTCTTCAAGATATCATGATTCTTGGTTTTCATCAATATGGTTAGAAGTGTTGGGAATAGTCAAAGATTGAATAGGGAGAGTTTCCTTATTCCTACACATGTTCTCCAATCTACAAATTCTTACTTCTATCATATCTAGTCGATCATTTTGGCATTGAATCATGGTTTCCATATTCTTTCTAAGTTGGCATGTTCTTCTTGAAAAATAGAGTAAGGATCTATGACTTTAAAATTTTTACGGGATTTTGAGTCTTCCAAAATTTGAATTCGTCGCTCAAGCTCGTCTAAAGCTTCAATTCTCTTTTTCCAGTCAATTGATTCTTCTAATTGTTATTCAGGAGAAGGATTACTATTAAAATTTGAAAAATTATTGTTATAAGCCATATCACACAGAAAACGTCAAACGCAAACAAAGAAAAACAAACAAATAAGCAAACAAAGGAAAAAAATTTAAACTAAGTTAGAGTAGACCTTTGTTCTAGACGACTCCTAAATGGTTAGACTGTCCACATGAGGTATAATGTAGACTTTGATCACAGGCTAATCAGCTAGGTCAGGATAAGATTGGTGGGAGATATCCGCGCAAAAGAGACGGGCCTAATTAAGCCAAACCACCAGCCTAGGGTTTTGTCCCTCAATCCCTTTCCTTAGATACTGATTTGGCAGGAGTCAAATTCTAACACCTTCCCCCTTAGGATAATCTCCTAATTGAGTCCGAGATGTCCCTAGGACCAATGTCTACTCAATTTTAGTTAGGCTTGGTTTATTGAGTGAGGAGATTGTTTGTGGGCTAAGGGAGGGTAATGACTTCCCCGCCTTATCTTGTTTATAGGACAAGCCCTTAAGATTTATTGTGCAAAGAGTGCATGATATAGAAAAGCAACATTCAACAAGCAAATAATCACTCAAGAATGTTTTCTAAACTAAATGTGATTTATCACATATGTTGCATATATTTTGTCACCTTACCATGCTTTTTAGCTAATAAATCCTCTTAATAAGTTTTCTTTTTTTTTGCTAAATGTAGGCCCAAGTGCTTAAAGAAAGAAAAGAGAAACAAGACAAAAAGCCCACTAAATTCTGAGTTAATTGAGAATAAATTTGAAATGAGAAAATCAGGGCTAAATCTTGGCATATCAAGAGGTTGAGAAGAATCTTCCCTGAATCGAGCGATTGAAGCCACACAATCAAGGCTGTTTCGTCAATAGTTTGGAGCCGAAATAAGAAAACCAGCAGCAGATACGCGTCCAACACCAAACCAGGAGACTCCCGCCCTTGGGTGTGGCCACGGCCGCGTTTCCGCGGCCAAGTAAGGGTTGTTGGGGGAGCGTTTGCTCCCCCAATCTTCCCGGGATCTCCTCCTTTAGGTTTTTGTCTATAAATATGGGTTTCAGCAAAGAAAAATGCAGCGAAGACTAGGATTAAGTTTTGTATTTATTTTCTTAGGATTTAGGCTCTTTGTTAGTTAGAACAAAAGTTATAATCTTGCTTTATAATTTGTAGTCCAGTATCAAAACTTGTGAGAGAGAGGACTGAGAGCTTGTACTTGAAGATTGAAGTGACAACAATACAAGAATCAAGCCACATTCCCTTCCACTCGTATTTCGGTATGTCGTGCATAATTTTGTTTTCTTCTTCGTTTTCTATGGATAACTAAACATTTTTCTGGGCTTGCTATTGCAACTCTTTTGCTCTTCTTCTCTCATGTTTTTAAAAGAAAAAGACCCGATTACTCATATGAATGCCTTACTTAAAAGCCTTTCTTTTTGAAAGTGTTCTTGAAGGCACATGAGGATGGGTTTGGATTGTTGAATTCTCACTTTTTTCATGAACATCTCTTGAATTGTTTTTACTTCATTCTTGCTTCTTCGCGCTTGATGTTTTAATATTCAATTCTCACGATTTCTTGAAGAAAAGACTCAACACTTCTAACCATCTTATGTGCTTTACTTAAAGCTTTCTAAAAATTAACTTTAAGTTTTGAAAATGATAACTTGAGGGACATAACAATTTAAGAGAAGAATGAACAATTGAGTAGTGAGATAATGAGCCTAAACTTTCTTCATTATTATAAACAACAAAATAATTTTCAAGCTTTCTAAATCACCTTCTCCAAAACCTTTTCTAAAAGTTGCTATTCATCTCTTTCTTTCCATTCTCTTTTTCATAACAAACGAACACAATTCTTTGTTTTTAAAATGATTCACTGAAAAGCTTCCATCGCATCCCTCCTTGTAGACACGACCCGTTAGCCACAAGCTACACGGTAAATTCTTAAACTCATTGATTGTTCTTTCTTTTAGCAATCAATTTTTGGCGCTGTTGCCTAGTTAGCCAATCACCAATCCGAGGAATTCCCAACAAGCTCATTTGGCTGAGGATCCTTCATTCAATCAATGTAATGTTGTTCATACATTGAGGTCAGGAAAGAGAGTTGATAACCAAGTGTCAACACCAACCAATCCCATTCAGCACAACCACAATCAAGCTTCCACCTCATCTAATCCAATTTCTTCTAATTCTGACGAATCTGAAAATGACAAGTCAGCCAACCAGGTGCACCAGCCTATAGAACCATTTCCTAATAGGCTGAAAAACAACAAGAAAAATCCTCACATGGATAAGATAATCGAGATGTTCACCATGTGAAGATAAATGTGCCACTTCTTGATGCCATCCAACAAGTTCCTTCCTATGCTAAGTTTCTTAAGGACACGTGCACCAATAAAAGAAAGACTAATGTTCCAAAGAAGGTCTTCTTAGCCACTAATATTAGTGAGCTATTATCGGGTCCTATCCCTGTCAAGTACAAGGATCCAGGTAGTCCCACCATTACCTGCACAATAGGACAAGCCGAGATTAGTCGTGCACTTCTTAACTTGGGGGCAAGTATCAACTTGCTTCCATTCTCTGTTTATCAACAACTCTGGTTGGGCGATCTTAGTCCAACTCGAGTCACCATCCAATTGGCTGACTATTCTATTAAAGTTCCAAAATGGGAGATTAATGATGTCCTGATCCGGGTAGGAGAGTTCATTTACCCTGTCGATTTCATAATTCTGGAGACACAACCTGTGTCCAATTCAAATCATAGGGCTCAAACTCTTATTATCCAAGGGCGATCATTCCTTGCTACTGTTAATGCCATCATCAATTGTAGGAATGGGTCTATGAGGTTAACCTTTGGGGACATGACTAGAGAAGTTAATGTCTTTAATCTAGGAAAACACCCCGCGATATCGAGGACCAAACATTTAAAGTCAACCTAATTGAGAACTTGACAAGTGAACACGGGGAGGAATTGGAATCAGAAATGGAGAGTGACTTCGGGTTAGAGTCTGATGATTTTAATCTTGATCAGGTTGTAGATTCTGCAGTGAATTGGGCCTCAAACCCTATTTCACCAACAATGGAGCAAATAGATTTGACTAGTCCTTCTAGTGAGCCTTCCTCTTCCTTACAATTGAAAGCCCTACCTGTGCATCTCAAGTACACCTATCTAGGCGAACAAGAGACCTTTCCTGTCATCGTTGCCTCCCATTTAAATGATGGGGAAGAAGAAGATCTAAAAGCTATTCTAAGAAAACATAGGGAAGCCATTGGGTGGACTATGACTGATATCAAGGGATTAAGTCCAACCATCGTTCAACATCGCATTCATCTCAATGAAGATGCCACACCTAAGAGAGACCCACAGCGTAGGTTAAACCCTATAATGCAAGAGGTTGTTCATGCTGAAATCATAAAACTCTTAGACAATGGGATAATTTATCCTATTTCTGATAGCTAATAGGTCAGTCCTGTCCACGCGGTCCTAAAGAAATCTGATTTTACCGTAGTGAAAAACGAGAACAAAGAGTGTGTTCAAACTTGACTTCCCACAAATATTCGAGTTTGCATTGACTATAGAAAACTGAATGCTGCAACTCGTAAGGACCATTTTCCACTTCCCTTCATTGATCAAATGCTTGAACGTTTGGCGGGTCATGAGTATTACTGTTTCTTGGACAGTTACTCGGGCTATAACCACATCCCTATCGCTCCTGAGGACCAAGAAAAGACTACATTTATATATCCATTTGGGACATTTGCTTAACGTCGAATGCCCTTTGGCTTATGCAGTACCCCTACAACGTTTCAACGTTACATGTTGAGTCTTTTCTCTGATATGGTAGAACGCTTCTTAGAAATCTTCATGGATGATTTCTCTATCTATGGAGATTCATTCACTCAATGTCTCCACCATCTAGAACTCGTCCTCCAATGTTGTGCTGAGAAAAATCTGACACTGAACTGGGAGAAATGCCACTTCATGGTAAAACATGGAATTGTCTTCGGTCATGAAGTCTCCAAGAAAGGAATTGAAGTGGATAGAGCCAAAATCGAGGTTATTCCTAAGCTTCCCATGCCCAAATGCGTTAAGGACATTAGATCCTTCTTAGGACACACTGGTTTTTACCGACGATTTATCAAGGATTTTAGCAAAATTGCTAGGCCCTTGACTAATATGTTACCTAAGGATGTATCCTTCACTTTTAATGTTGAATGTATAAATTCTTGGGAGAAGCTTAAGAGAGAGCTTATTTCTGCACCAATCATATCTGCACCGGATTGGTCTAAGCCGTTTGAGATCATGTGCGATGCTTCCAATTTTACCATAGGCGCTGTCCTAGGACAACGCATTGATAACAAGCAGCATGTGATCTACTACTCTAGTAGGACTCTCAACGATGCTCAAATGAACTACACTACGACCTAGAAGGAATTCTTGGCAGTAGTGTTTTCCTTAGAAAAGTTTCATCCCTACCTACTAGGGTCTAAGACCACCGTTTTCACCGATCATTCTACGCTTAGGTACCTCATGATGCTGAAGGATGCTAAAGCCCGACTCATTCATTTTCAAGAATTCGATCTTGAGATTCGAGATAAGAAAGGCGTAGAAAATGTCATTGCTGACCACCTCTCACGGATCCCTAATTCTCCATGCAACGAGTTACCCATAAATGAGGATTTTCTTGATGAACATCTCTTAGCTATCTCTAGGGAACCTTGGTTTGCTGATATAGTGAATTACTTAGTCAAAAATGATGTTTACCAATTCTTGTCCCAAGTTCGGTATTTCTTTTGGGAGGAACTGTATCTTTTCAAGTACTGTTCTGACCAAATTATTAGGAGATGCATTCCCGATGAGGAGGTTAGGAGTGTTCTATCCTTCTGTCACGAACTTGCATGCGGTGGATACTTTGGTCCCCGCAAGACTGCTGAAAAAGTGCTACAAAGTGGGTTTTATTGGCCCACTCTGTTCAAGGATGCTTATGAATTTCGCAAGACGTACCCTAGATGCCAAATGGTAGGAAGGATTTCAAACCGAAATATGATGCCCCTCAACCCAATTCTACAAATAGAACTCTTTGATGTTTGGGGCATCGACTTTATGAGTCTATTTCCTAATTCATTGGGGAACAAATACATATTGGTTGCTGTGGATTACCTGTCCAAGTGGGTAGAAGCCATTCCTTGTAAAGCTAATGATAGCAAAGTTGTCATAAAGTTTTTGAAAGAGAACATTTTTTCCCGCTTCGGAACCCCTCGTGCTATCATCAGTGATAATGGCACTCACTTTTACAATAGATCTTTTGAAGTCCTTATGCGAAAGTATGCCATAACTCACAAGTTGTCCACACCTTATCATCCTCAAACCAGTGGGGAAGTTGAGGTTTCAAATAGACAAGTCAAGCTTATATTGGAGAAAACTGTGAACCAAAACCAGAAAGATTGATCCATCAAACTTGTAGATGCTCTATGGGCCTACAAGATCGCTTTCAAGACGATTCTAAGAATGTCTCCCTATAGGTTAGTCTATGGCAAACCTTGTCACTTGCCTGTTGAGTTAGAGCACCGAGCCTTATGGGCAATCAAGCAGTTAAATTTTTGACTTGACTAAGGCCGGTGACCTTCAAAAATTATAAATTTCTGAATTGGAGGAATTGAGAAATGAGGCCTATGAAAATGCTAGGATCACTAAAGATAGAGTCAAGATTTTCATGACAAGCACATCATCAGAAAAACCTTTATCCCTGGACAAAAAGTCTAACTCTATAATTCTAGGCTTCATCTTTTTCTAGGAAAATTAAATCGAGATGGACTGGGCTATTCGTTGTAAAAACCGTGTTTCCACACGGTGCAATTAAGATCAGTGACCCCAAGAATGGAAATGACTTTAAGGTAAATGGTCAACGCCTTAAACCTTTCTTAGAATCGGTGCCGGTAAATGAAACGGCAATGGGTCTTTTTGACCCAGTGTATCGGTAACTTTCCTCCTTTCCATTTTATTTCATGCACTTATACATTTCTTTCATACATTGGGGACAATGCATGAGATAAGTGTGGGGGAGGGTTCTAACATGATTGATATAAAAAAAAGAAAAAAAAGAAAAAAATGGATATATATAAAAAAAAAAACTTTTTGAAAAGGGTAGACAATATTTTGATATATTTTTTTGTAAGAATTTAAGTCAATTTTAAGGAATAGGAGAATCATAATTAGGATTTCTTATACTTAGTCAAAATAAGATAACTTGTTTGATTTTTAGGGTCAGGATAAAAATTTGGGAAAGTAATTTAGTCTTGATATTTACCTTGATGACATATGCACACAAAATACACTTACACACTTAGGGTTTAAAAATAGAGACTCTTATGCCTTATAAAAAAAATATGAAAAAAAACAAGTCTAATTATTGATTAGCTAGGTGCTTTGGCCTAAGCAAGCCTTAGTATTTATGCAAAAGATAATTAGATAAGTTTGAAAAAAAAATATATCCTCTGATTAAGCTGGGTATTTATGCCTCATGAAGCATAAGCATTCACGTCTGAAAGGGTTACATCGTATAAATAAAAATCTTGGTTTCGTGGCCTTATCTGCTCGAGTGTTTAAGTCTTTAGGGGTGTTTTCTCACCTGGTGCCCTAAAACTGTCCGGTTTGGGTGTCACCGATTGAATGCTTGTTACATGGGCAGATTAGAAAGCCTAATGAAATTGAGAAATAAATTTCACCAAAAATAAATAAATATAAGGCATAGGAGTTAATGTTGAAGAACCCTTAGTAAACTTCACATCATGATGGTGCATACGACTCAGGGTAAATTAATATACTAGATGAGAAGTACAATTTGACACCTTACTTTAATTGATGACATGTTTTTGAATAGAGACTAAGTTTAGGAATGAAAAATTTGATATTCCTATAACTTATAGATTACTTAAACTCTCACAAATATACTTCAAATATTTTTCTCCTTCCAAAAAAAAATGCTTTTCGAAGATACTAACTTTTTTCTCTTTCTTTTTGGATTTTGTGGGTGTAATCCGTTGAAAACCCTCACGAGATAAAACTCATCCTCTATGGGTAAACTAGAGGTTTAACGGCTTGTTCCACATGCTCAGTTCAATCGAGTGACCTGCGAAAGTGGTCTAATAATTGATTAGAATTAGTCTAATATTTTGCTCGAGGGCGAGCAAAAGATAAGTGTGGGGGTGTGATTTGTCACATATGTTGCATATATTTTGTCACCTTACCATGCTTTTTAGCTAATAAATCCTCTAAATAAGTTTTTTTTTTTTACTAAATGTAGGCCCAAGTGCTTAAAGAAAGAAAAGAGAAACAAGCCCAAAAGCCCACCAAATTTAGAGTTAATTCAGAATAAATTAGAAATGAGAAAATCAGGGCTAAATCTTGGCATATCAAGAGGCTGAGAAGAATCTTCCTTGAATCTAGCGGTTAAAGCCACACAATCCAGGCTGTTTCGTCAATAGTTTGGAGCCGAAATAAGAAAACCAGCAGCAGATACGCATCCAACACCAAACCAAGAGACTCCCGCCCTTGGGTGTGGCCACGTTGCCACACCAGGGCCACAAAAATGCAGCCCAAGCCGCGTTTCCGCGGCCAAGTAAGGGTTATTGGGGGAGCGTTTGCTTCCCTAATCTTCTCGGGATCTCCTCCTTTAGGTTTTTGGCTATAAATATGGGTTTCAGCAAAGAAAAATGCAGCGAAGACTAGGATTAAGTTTTGTATTTATTTTCTTAGGATTTAGGCTCTTTGTTAGCTAGAACAAAAGTTGTAATCTTGTTTTTTAATTTGTAGTCCAGTATCAAAACTTGTGAGAGAGAGGACTGAGAGCTTGTACTTGAAGATTGAAGTGACAGCAATACAAGAATCAAGCCACATTCCCTTCCACTCTTGTTTCGGTATGTCGTGCATAATTTTGTTTTCTTCTTCATTTTCTATGGATAACTAAATGTTTTTCTGGGCTTGCTATCGCAACTCTCGTTTGCTCTTCTTCTCTCTTGTTTTTAAAAGAAAAAGACCCGATGACTCATATGAATGCCTTACATAAAAGTCTTTCTTTTTGAAAGTGTTCTTGAAGGCACATGAGGATGAGTTTGGATTGTTGAATTCTCACTTCTTTCATGAACATCTCTTGAATTATTTTTACTTCATTCTTGCTTCTTCGCGCTTGATGTTTTAATATTCAATTCTCACGATTTTTTGAAGAAAAGACTCAACTCTTCTAACCATCTTATGTGCTTTACATAAAGCTTTCTAAAAATTAACTTTAAGTTTTGCAAATGATAACTTGAGGGACATAACAATTTAAGAGAAGAATGAACAATTGAGTAGTGAGATAGTGAGCCTAGACTTTCTTCATTATTACAAACAACAAAACAATTTTCAAGCTTTCTAAATCACCTTCTCCAAACCTTTTCTAAAAGTAGCAATTTTTCTTTTATTCATCTCTTTCTTTCCATTCTCTTTTTCATAACAAACGAACATAATTCTTTATTTTTAAAACCATTCACCAAAAAGCTTCCATCACGTCCTCCTTGTGGACACGACCCATTAGCCACAAGCTACACAGTAAATTCTTAAACTCATTGATTGTTCTTTCTTTTAGAAATCAATATGCTATGCATACATACCTTTTACTCTAACACTCTTCAACAGTAATATAAAATGTAAACGTATTAGATACGTGCCAAATGCAAAGTCTAAATCATTTTTAGCATTTACAATCAATTTTTTATTGTTGTGTTACAAAAGTATACACAGTGAGTCAAACAAGGAAATAAATGCTATAGAGATTAAACTATGCAATTTACTCAACCTACAGAACATACAGGTTAGTAGTTCACTCAGATTATCACAGAAATGTAGCAAAGCTAAGGGCTTTCTGGGCTCTGCTTTCTTGAGCAGAGTCCAGCCACTTATATGTCCACTGCAATAAAAATTCCTTGTTATTATATCTGTACACCAAATACAAAGAAGAAGGTTAATAAAAAATGTAAACTTTAAAGAGAATTACTTACTGTCCCTCCCCAGCAACAACGCCAAAAATTGATTAAGTTTTTACCTGCACGCAAAATACAGAATTTTAGACATTTATAACAGTAGTGTAAGTTACTCAATTCTACCGCAATAGCAAGTGGTTATGCGGGACGTGATCTACAAAGAGGGACTAGCGGGGGAAGATTTTTAGTAAGTTCTCTTTTATGATACAAAGAATGGTTAATGTTCTTCTTTAATTCTTTAAAAGAAAATGAAAAAGAAGATTTAAAATTAAGTTCAGAAGAAGGTGGTAGATTGAGGAGGTGGAGAAAATAAAAATGGATATTTACAAAGAAAATGAAAAAGAATGAAAGAGATTTGGAAGATTGTGGTGTTGATAATTGACACTAAAGTTAAAAGAAAAAAACTAAAAACTAAAAAATATATTACCTCTTCGGCGCCTGCTTACCTTTGACTCGTATCAACGATGTACTTTTACTTGAAGGTGAGCGAAGCGTGGCAGATGAGATGTTCCCCATTCCCGATTTATACTATGAAATGAAGGGGTGAGCTACACTATCATAGAAATAAATATCCATCACCATGAGCCATCAATGGCACTTGCAAAGACAAGGCAACTTCGAGGCTATCGGTTTCATTTGGATCCACAAACACAGAAGAGGGAAGTGAAAAAAAATAAGAATAAAAAAGAGAAGAAAACTTAACTTCGATTTGATTCAATTAACAATGAAAGAAAAGATCACTTACACCGGTATCACCTTCAGTACAAGCTTGCTCTTATTCCTCCATAAAAGTATCCTCTCCTCTCAGTTACATAAAAAATAAAAATTACATGAAAGAAAATAAAAAAAATCTAAGTTACAAACTACAAATTAGCCTAAGTTCTACTCTCTGCTTGGTCGTTTCCTTTTGCCTTTGAGATTGCAGGTATTTATAGGAGAAATGTAGAGGGTAGAGGAGTATGAAGATAAGAGAAGCTGGTAATTTCTGAATTTGAATCCTCCCCTTATCTCCAAACTTGATTTGATGTGGATATTCAGTTCTGATCTCAGCTTGTTAGTGTATTGATTGCTAAATATAACTTATCAAATGACAGAATTAGAAATAATAATCAACTTAAGAGTTGTAACCCTTTAAGTCCTCTTTCTGTATCATCTTGAATCATCAGAGTTGAGTTCTTGTCGCGAAAGTTATGACTCAAATACTAAAATATATCTAGTCAAAATTGCTTCATCTTATCTGTTGTTCTTCTCTCTATCCGTTTATCCCTTTGGATTTAGACTTTGTATTTGACGTTATCCTCGGTTGATCTTTAACTTTAACCACTTGATTCACAAAAAACTGAATTTAACCAACTGAATTTGGGATCATTCTCCTCTAACCAAATAGATCTGGTTAAATTTAAATTTAACTGATATTTATTTGATTTTATCCTTTTTTTCACTATGATTATCTTCTGCAAAATAGACATTTAAGACAAGAAATTTAGCAGATTTATTACATGATAAATCTGGATATGTAATAAAGAATAATGCAATAAATGTGTGCAATCAATGCCACGAAAATAAAATGGAGCCGAATGGTAGCTTGGAGTGTAGGAGGCAGTATGACCCGCAGGAAAGGGGAGATGAGGGTTGTTGAGTCTGATGAAGTGATAGCACACCCACGATAAATCTTTTGGCTAAGCATGAGGCTGATGAGTTCTTCTGACAGTATTGGGTCGACTCGTGTGTTGATGGAGATGACAAACGAGTCTTACTCGGGAGACAGGGCACTGACGAAGGTAGAGATGAGGTCAGAGTCGGTAACTAGATTAGCCATTGTCGCCAGGTTGTTCATGATAGAGTTGACAGACTAGATGTATTCTGACATAGAAGAGGTGCCCCTCTTAATAGTGTGCAGCTGGTATTTGAGTTGTTGCACTCTAGCTCTGGATGATGACATAAAGATTCACTCTAGAGAGGGCCACACATCACGAGATTTGGTGAGGCTGACGACATGAGTAAGAACAATCTCAATGAGTAAGGAGATAAGCTAGCATAAGATCATCTGATCAAGCTTGATCCAGTGAGTGTATTTCGGATTGATAGTAGGCTGAGCATCCTTCTCCGTAGAAGGAAGGAACAGTCCAGACCATCGACGATGCCTTCGAGATCATAGAGCTTGAGAAGAGGAAGAAATTGGGAACAACATATTAGATAGTATTCCTTATCGAGTTTGATATTTAGAATGTGAGTGATACTGGGATTGGGTGTAACCATAGATGCAAGTGCTTGGATGGGGTAAGGGAAGATGAAGATGAAATACTTGACATCGTACAGGAGTTGCTCTGATACGAAAATAAAGAGGAAGGAGAAGAACATTTATTTGTGTAATGATAAGATACCGCTAGCTATGGTTCTTGGTTGTATATATATACATATATTGATTACATGTTTAAATTGATTTAGGAGAAATAATTGAAAACATTAATTAAGGGAGAGAATGAGAAATGCATGGTGCATTAGTCCCATGAGTCCCATATATTCCTATAATCATGTAGAGATTGTAAGATCGGGCTGATTTTATAAGGGATTTCTTTCACATATTTCGTATGAGTCATGTGTTATCATTGATATCTCTAACATGTAGCATGAAAGAGAAAAAGGAACTCTCTAGACTATGGTCATGATGTTAGGAATTTCTGTGTGAACTAGATATTGGAAATGGAATCAAGTATAAGGGAGGCTAGTTTTTAATGGATAAGACAAAAAGGGAAATACATAAAGTTTTTAATAGATAAGACAGAAAAAAAAAGAAATTCACTTTCAAATAGTTGTTCTTCTCTAATAATTCTTAAATGTAGACTGTGAGCAAATAGAGAGTAAAATCTATGAACTTAGGAAATGCACTTTCTTGTCCTGCACGAATTCAGTGTAAGTTGGCTCTAAGCAGAGATTCCTGGTGCGTCTAGAAATTATTGGAGCTTCTTTTTCTTTTCAGGAAGACAGGGATGTAGGTGAAGAAGAAGAAATTATCTATTGTAGCCAAGAAAGAGATTGGTCCAACCCTTGAATAGAATGATACATGGAAGTGGTGTGTGCGTTGAACTTTCGCCTGCTGATGCAATCTAAATTTAGATGATGGTACCAAATATTAGTAGGTTCCAATATAGATATATATGTGTGTGCGCGCGCGCGCGCGTGTATATATGTATGTGTATATGTGTATATATATATATATATGTATGTATGTATGTATGTATATGTGTGTGTGTGTGTGTATATATGTGTGTGTGTGTGTGTGTGTGTCTATATATATGTGTGTGTGTGTGTGTGTGTCTATATATGTGTGTGTGTGTACATATATATATATGTATGTGTGTATACATATATATGTGTGTATGTGTGTATACATATATATATATGTGTGTATACATATGTATGTATATGTGTGTGTGTATATATATGTATGTATGTATATGTATGTATGTATCGGGTTTTGAGGTACTCGATACAATATTAACCCCATAATATCAGCCAATATCTGGGATATGGTCAATATGGCCGATGTTGAAGGTTGATATTGACAGTATTGATACTACGGACTATTGGCCTATATCATAACTGATACCAAGATTTTAAACCATGGTGTATATTTTATTGGGAGCAGACTATGTTAGCCTAATGTTGACATATGTAACAAAAGAATTGAAAATCAAATTCCATAAGGCCCAATTAACCGTCATATATGGATCTAATATAGAAATAATCTGACCTCAATTTTTCAATGGATTATCATAGTAATAAGATCAAATCAGAAAAAAGTTGAAGCAATTATCAGTTATTAATTTTGATAAATAGTGACATTTGAGCTTTCCAAACCAATTTCATATGTACTCACTTCAATAGTAATAATTGACATTAACAGAGATTTTTTTTTGCACAACAATGAGAACATTTTTCTTTGAGGATTAAACAAGTAATTTTATAAATCAAGTGAGATTTTTCATCTGCAACTAATGTGGAAAATAAATATGGCGCCAAATTGGAAAGTTCAAGTAACATTACAGTTCTTATATGAGTATCCATGTCTTGCAGTTTTAAGATTAATTATTGTGAGTTGGGACTGCACGAGCTGTTAAACCCACAGAATCTATTCTCAACATAATTATAATCCTTATTCTTGTATACTTTTGTTTTATGCACTATATTCTTCCAAATTTAGTAACATTTTCAATGTTCCGGGCATGTTATTGTAGTGAATATTCCTTTTCATTAGAAATATCCTTTTAAAATTTATTGTCAAGTCTAAAGTTGTTTCATGTGTTTTCATTCGTTCGTTCATTTGTTCGTGTGTGTGTGTGTGTGTGAGTGTGTGTGTGCATGTGAGAGAGAGAGAGAAATCACTTCTAAATATTTTCTATAACTTCTGTGAAAGATCATTCGCATATCTACATTTCTAAGCACTACTCAAAATTGGTTTTGACATAATGTTTATCCCTAGGATCCAAATATATTGATTTCTGACAGTAAGTTAAAACAATCTGCGTGCATTTATCAAAACATTCAAAGAGAAATAGGATATCACCTCAAGGTATAATCCTTCGGATGGGGATATCACGTGCTATCTTTTTGTCACTTGGTCATTTTTTAGTTGTAGTTTATTTTTTTTTAGTTATGTTTTCTTTTGTGTGGGCGTTTAGTATCATATCGGTTATCTCCTAAAAATATCTATTTGTAAAGCCTATAAATAGGCATCAGGTTTCTATTATCAGTAGACAAAGATTAAATAAAATTTTTTCAGTTAAATTTCTTGAACCCTTTAGTTCTTTAGATTAGAATGTGAAGCCCGTGGTATAAGGGGTGTGAAATTCGCATAAGGGGTGTGAAATCTAAATTTATCCATTTCTTTCCTATAACTCTAGTTTCTCTTTTCATTATTCTTTTCAGAAACCTAGTTTTTTCCCCTCTTTTCTTTGAATTGAAGGTGATTGCGATCTTGTATTACATTAGTTTAGTATCAGAACTTCTGGTTCCAATCCTCTTCATATTTTTTCCCTCTTCTAAACCCTATCTTTTCTCAAGCTCTAGTTCTAGAGCTAAATCCCTGGATCTCTTCCAAAAAAAGTTTACTATAGCAAATTCCACCAAAATTGTTTCAAAAATCCCAAAAATTCACATTCATCACTATACATCTTCCTTCTCAAAAATTCAAAAAAAAAAAACCAGTCTATGTTCTTATCCCTCTTCTCCTCTTCCATCACAACCCCCATTATCAAACACCCGCCGCCTTCACCTTCTTCATCCCCATCATCATCAACAACAATAACTCCACCATCGCCTCCTTCAAATAACATCTCTGTCGCCCTTTCCTCCACCTCCCATCATCATCGCCACTCCAATACTCAAAAATCCAAAAAACAAAATCCCTACAATCGGTCTCCTTCACAGAGGAATTCAAATAAAAAAACAAAAGTTACATTGAGGCCAAAATCTAAAAAAATACAAAAACAACACTGTTCTTCTTCCTCATCACTCTTCTTCCTTCTTTAACCTCACCACCATTAACTCATCCTCATTTCCCGCCTTAGCACCTCCAACAGGACTCACTACTGCCTTCCTCTACCAGTGACACCACTGCCTCGCACTACCATCAACTCAATAACTCAGCTCCACCTTTTGCCTAACATCGATGCCAAGTTCCACCGACAGATGCCACCCAATTATTGCCGGAGGGCCATAGTCACCTCCATCAAACCCGATCAGCGCCATCTCTACCATCAACATCAACCTCAACCCCTTTGGCTTCATCACACCCACCGCCATCACTGTCTCTGAGCCTTCATTGATGCCTGATCTCACAGGAGCTCCACTACCGCCAGATCTCCACTCCAACACCACAGACGTCTATCTCCTATCCTACCACCATCTCTGTGGGCTAGCCTGAAGTCGGAGGAAAAAGAAAGAGGGAGAGTAGTGGTTGACATTTATTTTGGTCTATTTGGATTTGCTTTTAAAACCGACCCGACCCATTTGAGGCATAACCCGACCCGTATCCAATTTAATTTGGGTCATTGGTTGAGTGGAAAACTGAAATTACACCTAGAGGGAGGGTGAATAGGTGTAAGGTTAATCTAAAGACAAGTGATGCGGAATTAAAAACTTAATGCAACACACTTAGTTTAACCAAAAGTGTAGTTGAATTCTCGGTGAAGAGCTCTGGACTATCTCCTCTGAATTCCTCTAAATAGAGTTGAGGTGCTATATGAAGCTCTCTTGGTTGAGCACAAGTGAGGCACACACACATTCAAACCAAGCATGTATATGATTGAACAATATGAAACAATACAAGACACAAAGTAGAGAGAGTTAGAGAAAATGGATCAAACGCAAACACACGAATATGTTTCAAGGTTCGAGCACCCAGCTCTACGTCTCTGCCTTTACACAGAAGGATTTTCACTAACTCGTCCACACAGGACTTCCCACACAAGGAACCTCCACTGAGGATTTGGGCAAATACAATTTGGAGTACACAACTCCTCTCTCAACCAATACAACCTCTACACTTAGAGGCAAGACACAAAGCCAACACAATATCAACCTCACAAATGAGGGATAAGCACTTAGCCAAACAACAACAACAATCATCTCACACTAGAGGGATTCCAACACAATCTCCACCTCTCACTAGAGGGATACAAACACCACTTTCACAATCACCTCTTACTAGAGGGATATCAACTCAAACACCTCTCACTAGAGGGATATCACAAAGAATTGAAGGTTTACAACTTGGTGGTCTCTTTTAAACACAAACCAACTCTTTCTCACAAAATAGATCCTAATAGATAGGATAAATATAATAGCTCAAGTGTGAGAAAAACAAAGAGTTTGGAAATCAAAAACTCAAAGAAAAACTCTTGGGAAAACTTCTAAAATAGATATAAAATGAAGATAAAAAACAATCCCAAAGATTTCTCCTTTTCTTGATTTTTCCAACCCCTTTTAAAAACAAATAAAGATCAAACTTTTGGCTCTAAAACTCTTTTAAAAACTTGTATTTAAACACTAGAAATAATGAGAATTTTGCTCTTAAAAATTTTGTATAAAACCAACTCAAATATGGGGTATATATAGCCCCATAAAAATTCTGCCCGTTGGCAGCTGAAAAGGGTTGAAATGCCCTTACGGTCGGCCGGGCGTCGACCGGCCAATGATCATATTTTTGACCGTTGAGCCTACCGTCGACCGGCTCGGTCGACCGAGGGCTAGTTACAGAGAGCAGAGCTCTCTGCCGATCGACCGACCTGGTCGACCGGGGCCATTTCCAGAGAGCAGAGCTCTCCGAACGGTCGACCGGGTTAGTCGACCGGCCCACCCAGCTCAAGCTGGCGTGCACGCTTGTGCACATCGATCGATCGCACCGGTCGATCGACTTCTGCTACGATTGACCGGTCCGGTCGACCGGCAGACAGTCAGTCAGCCACTTATAGGATTTAAAAACTTGACTTTTTAACTTCAATTAAATCCCATAAAATCTCATAAATTTCAAAAAAATCAGTTCTTATTATATCTTTAAAATAAAAATATGTGTGATAAAAATTCAACACATATTTCAAACATTTGAACCATTTTTATGTCTTTGAAATTTTGCCTTAACTTAAAATCTGTATTTTCCAAAATTAGGATTTTTGAAATGGAAAACCGTTTTCTCCAAAACTCATACAAATACAAAAACAGATATTAAAACAATTTTGAAGCATATTGTATATGGATAGAATCCAATATACATGAAGGATATTATATCTATGTTTTTGACATTAAATACAAAAATAAGTTTTGTTTAAATATAAAACTTTAAACTCATGAAATAGACTATCAAAATAAGTTTTTCTAAATAGATGAAGCATATATGTATATAGATCAAATCAAATATACATTAAACAATGTAAACTTGTTTTGATTCTATCTATCTATGAAAACCAAGATCGGTTAAACCTAAACCAAAAAACAAAAACATGAAACTTGTGTGTGTATTGTGAACTTGAGCATATCAATACTATATACCTTTAACACAAGATCTAAAACAAAATCTTAAACTAAACAAACGAAGTCTTCTTACAGAGCGCCGCCTCCAAGTCGACTCGATCCAAACACGATCCAATGAGCTGACTCCAACCGAGTGCTAGATACAAACTTGATGCGCGAGCTCTTGAATCACCATGTGAAAGCTCCAAAAATACCTTTGTTGAAGCTAATCACCTACTAATATCTTGATCAAATATCTGAAACTAAATATCACAAGATTATTAGTAACTATAACTACATGAGTTAATCATCATCAAAACTAGAGTGGAAGGCCTCTGGGCCACAGTCTCCCCTTATTGATGATGACAAAACTCTTGGAGTATATATGCATGGATTAAAGTTAAGCTTCATAGAAGCTCCCTCTTAACTCATGCATAGCATAAACAATGAAGATATGCAATGAATGCTCAACATAAATATGCATAAACAATGCTAATGCTCTTGATACCAAAACTATGCATATCAAAACAATGTTCTTGATACCAAACAAACAAAACTATGCTCTTGATACCAATTGACATCTATTGACATATATGCACTAGATCTCAATAGAAAACACAATAAATATGCATATAAAACACAAATACATGCATATAAAACACAACTATTTCTCCCCCTTTTTGTCAATCATCAAAAAAGGGGCAACATACATAAACTCAAAACAAAAAAAAACATTTTTGATACCAAATAATGATACCAATTGAAAAAAAAATAAAACATTTTTAGATACCAAAAGATACCAATTAAAAAATCTTGAAACATTGATACCATGGAAAATCAAACATTGTGTGTTATGATACCAAATGAAATACATATGTACCATTTAAAGATACATAAATGTGTAGAACATGATAACAATTTTAAATAAACACATGTTCATTGATACAAATAAAAGTAAACAACATTTTTTATATATCAAAACAATACCAATTGAAATTATCTTAAAACAATGCCAATTGAAATTGTCTTTTTATGAAACATAGATATCAATTGAAACAAACCAACTATTTAGTTTAAACAATCATTTTGCAATAAAGATATAAAATTTAGAATAAAATCAATTTAAGGTTCTTTGATATCAATAATGACAATGTGAGCAAGTTCCAAAAAAAAATTCATTTTAGAGCATAGGGAACCAATTAAAATGAAATTTACTTTAATTAAGTCATAAAGTGTGGGAGTAGAATACCAATTGGAAATAAATATTGATTTAAGGAAACTTTAAATTTATACCAATTGAAAGATTAAAACTTGAAGTTTTTCTCCCCCTTTATGAAAAACAAATGAAAATCATGCATAAGCTTGGACAAGATACCAATTTGAAAAATAAAGGTCATTAAGGACTAAACAAGCTTAGCATAAACATGATATGTGCTTTAAGATATAAAGATATAATAAGCACAATCAAATCATATATGTATGAAAAGGTAAATACAATAGAAATGATACTTTTGAAGTTTTGAAGCATACATATATAGAAAATCAAATATGAGTATACAACTTATGAAAATATCAATTGAGATACCAATTAAAAATATGATGAAAAATAAGTGTATAACTCATACCTACCACCCATTCATGCACAAGTTTAAAAGAATTTTCAATTTAAGCATACAAGGCATGGTCGCCTAACCAACCGCCTTGATGGGTAGGGCTTTTCAAAATAGGATTGAAAATAGTTTAGCTAAGTTTGAAAACTCTACCTAAATGAAGAATACGTAACTAGTTTTATGAAAAACTTGTAAACTAGTACGAAGTCCTTCAAGCAAGGAATAAAGCATAAGTATATTTCATGAAACATGAAAATCACTCAACCAATGACACTTAAAGTCTATATAACACATATAATACTCATGAAAACAAAATATGAAAAAACATCAAATAATGTGAGGTACAAGTATTATGTGAAAGATATAGACATGGAAATAGGCAATTAATCTCAAATATGAAATTCCTTTATAAATGAAAGCATGAAAATCATTTAAATTTAATTTTCATCAAAAACAATAATATTAACTTCATGGCATATGTATGTTTTGACAAAACTAAAGTATACATACATATCCAAACATGAACGAGTCCACAAAATATATGCATGAAGACAAGTGGCTCAAGGATGTATATGTATAACTATTAGTTTAGACAAAATAGACATATACATGAAGCTAAAACATATCATCATGAAAAATATGTACAAAATGGAATACAAGTCAAAATGCATGAATCATCAAAACTAGGCTATATTAGTACATCTAATGAATGCAAATGACCAATCAAGCACAAACATTTAATAATCTATTTGTGGCTCATTAGTTGTACAAGTATATACATAAGTTTTAATAAAAATTAACATCTAAACATGTAATCAAAACATGAAGTATAAAACAAAACATAAATTAGAATGATTAATATGTACATGCACATGATTTAGAATTATGATATACACAATAGTTAAACTATGGTGAGAACACAAAAGTAATAATCCATATGAACATGGGTGTATCTCAAATACTATACATGTATGTCACAAATCTAACTATCATGGCATTTAACATAATAATCATAAAAACATGACTTGCTAAAATTAATGACATGAAAGCATGTAAAAATAAATGGGAGTTAGAGATCGTTACCAAAATAAAAAGGGCACATCTCTATGTCTTCAAACTATGGTGGTCCTTCACACCAACTCCCCTTGAAAGTAATGCATCCAAAAATATCATCATATGGCTCAGAACGCATCCACCTCAAGGCACCATCACTCTCACGTTAAGTGAGAGCCCACACCTACATCAAATAAAATAGGAGTAGTCTTTGGTACCCATACTCTCTTGGGTCCATGAGGGTTAGCTCTAAATTTACATCATGAATTCTATCAAAGCAAAATTTAGTAAGGTGGCCCTTACGTCTATGTTTTTCATTGATTTTGCAAAGGGGAAAACTTGTAAAATAAGGGGTCGAGGAGCTAAATTACAAGTAATACTTTTGCAGTAAAAGATTACAAGTTGATCTCCTCTGAGATTCTGAAGAAGCGTACCGGTAGGAGTCTGGTCAGCGCGCGACCACTTTGTTCCTTTGACGATGCGATTAATCGGACAATTGGACTACTGCATGATGGGATTCCCTTCTCATCTGGTTTAGGGAATCAGAGAACAGAAGGTTGGTAGAACCCTCTTGTTACTTCTCAAACTGCCTCCACTTAAGAATTCCTTCTCGCCTAGTTCCAAAGATTCCTTGAGAGGGAGGAAAAGCTAGGGTATTAGCACCCTGATTAGAGAAGTAGTTCTCTGAATTCTTGGAAGCAAGGGGGTATGTCTCTATTTTTGGTCGTCTCTCTTCTTTTCTTAGCCTCTCCCTCCTCTCTCTTTGCTGTCCTCTTTTAGCCGTCTCTGGTGGGCTATTTATAGGGAGAACGAGGGTATAATTGTCCCTTGAAAATATGAAAACAGATTGAGTCAATCTGTTTAAATGTAGAAAGTAGCATTGCTGTGAGGCTAGAATCTGCTTCTGCGAAGCTAGTAATAGCAAGTATCATGATTCACCTTGATTCTTTCCAAATAACTGAAAGATCTCCCATAATCTTCTTACTTGTTTGGGAGACTCAGGAGATTATGGCAAGTAACTGCCAGATTTGAATTAGATTTGATCTCGATTGGATTTGATCTTGAATAAATATGATCTCATCTGAAGGTTTAATTGGTCAAAGATAACCATAAAAGACCCGCAGTGGAGCTGCCGCGTCGAGCTCACAGCGGAGCTGGAAGAAGCATCTGGTGAAGTTAGCAGAAAGATCTTCAACGGAGCTAGATAAATATCTATGGCAAAGTTACCGACCATCCTTCTGCGCGGCTACGTATGGCTTCGATCGAAGCTAACTCTCTGCGGAGTTAACTGAGCACTTCAGGCGAAGCTGTAAGTTAGCTCTCTGATAGAGCTTTGAACGACTTGAAGGCGAAGTTGGGCAAACTTAGTTTCTTAGCTGAGGCTATTCTCTTGGGCTCATACGATGCTAAGTGTTTTGCTAACTTATCATCTTACGCCTGCTTAGGTCTCTTCAAAGACAATCTAGGCTCACTGTCTGCTGCTCACTGGATCAGTAGAGTCCAAGTTGCTGATTTGTCCTTCAGAGATGGGTAAAAACTAGTCGTCAGCTTGTCTATCACTTGTCCTTTGTAGATGTCAACAAGTTAAACATTGTTTAGGCCAGATAGGAATCTTGTCTTTTTTGAGTGTCAACAAGATCCCCTTTAAAGTTTTCGTAAGTCTGCAATGGAATGGTTCAGACTCTGAAATACTTTGAATTGCTTATATTGGTGGATATAAAGCGCGAATGTCGCCATAGCAGTTGAGTTCAGCTTTGCCTTCAATGAGTTCGTTCAGCTTTGCCTTCAATGAGTTTGCCGAGGAATCGTGTAGCTTCGCGTCTGGGTAGTTTCACGTTTGGGTAGCTTCGCGTCCGAGCCTCCCGGAATAGCTTCGCTTCAAATCAGTTTTGGAACGACGTTCCTTTCCCGAGGCTAACTGCTTTTCGGCTAGTTACGAGAAGGATTGCTCCTTTTTTTGAGGTTAGAATAACTTCTCTTGCATTATCGAGGGAGATCATTCCTTCTGCATGCTTTTCGAGGGAGACTATTCCCTTTCTTAAGGCTCAGTACTTGAATGCCTTAATTTCACTCGCGCTTCTAGGCTTGAGACGGCAGCGGTGTGCTCAGGCCATGAGGCCTATAAATAAGACACTTGAAGTCCTCTTCAGGGGAACGGTCTATTCATGACATCTCCTGGTTGTTCAGAGAAGGACACTCAAATTTTTGAAATAGTGGGGGTGCCCACTCTGGTCATTAACCGGCCAAGAGCTGGTGAGTCTTGATCATTCAAAGACTTTACCAATGGACTTTAGGGAGTTTATCTCCTTTGATCTTAGCTTTACCAGCTACTTCAGGGATTAATTTCCCTTATTCTTCATTCTGCATCTGGTTAACTTACAGAGAAGGGTTTCAGCCCTATTTTTCCTGCTTCTTGGCAAAGCTATCATTCTCGCTTGATCAGGAAAAAGACTTTCCCATGCAGAGTTTCTGTCTTTATCTATCAAATCTGCCTGTTAAATCTGCCACATAGGCGAGACTGAGACTTAGTCTCTTCAAGGTCAAGCCTTTCTTGCCATATAGGTGGGCTCAAGACTGCGTCTGTCTGGACCAGTCTGGCCTAGCCGTATAGGCGAGGCTAGGACTTGGTCCTTTGCTGAGCTAGTCCATCCTCACTGCACTGAGAGCGAGTGAGGCAGTCCTCTGCTTAACCAAAGCACCATTGGATCATATGAATTGCTTTAACCCAAAGAATTTGATTTAGCATTTCATCTTTTACATTTGCTTGTTGCTATGCTAACTTGTTTCCAGTTTGCATTGCAGTGAACTGTGCCCGCCACAAACTTGCCTCTTGATCTTTGAGTCGAAGCTTTGACCATAGCTGGAGGAACATATGGGGCCGATGCGCATTCCAAATGGAGGTTGGCAGTTACTTATCCCAGATGATCCACTTCGGGAAGGGACTGGTAGTCGCTTATCCGAGATGATTCACTTCGAAAAGTGGACGTCACCAGTAAGGTCTCGGATCCTTCCTTTGCCAATTTTGATCAAAAAAGATTCAGCTCCTTGATGGCAAAAATCTACCATTAAGCGAAGGCTTACGACCTTGTGCAGGAAGAAGACCTTCTATGTCCAGTTGCGATGGTTTATCACCCTGAAAGTAGATAGGACAACTTGTACGCCCTTGAAGCAAAGATTCTATTGTATGAAAGACTATCTTGTTGTAGCATTAATGTATCTTCCCCTTTGAATCAATAAATATTTATTTTCTATTTGTCTACTTTATTTCCCTCCTCTTTGATTTGAGAACACTTGGAGTGGAATAGCTTTTAGGCGGGCCTTTTCCTTAGGAGGAAATATAAACTCTCAGTGAAGCTAAACTTCCGCGAAGTTGGAAAGATAGAATCTCGGCTAAGTCAGGAATGAGCTTCCAGCGAAGCTAGCAAGAATTTCTGCGAAGTTAGGGGCCAGCTTTTAGCAGAGCTAAGATTCAACTTTCAGCGAAGTTACTCAATCGTCGCGCGAAGTCAACGCTGATCTCACGACGGAGTTAGCCTTCAGTGGTGCTGAAGCAATGCTTCTCGGGAAGGCGCTTAGATGCCATTTCAAATTATTTGAAAGGACCGCCTGCACTCCTTTTGAGGAGGCGAAGATTAGGCAATCTTAAGCCTATAAAAGCCCGATCGGGCTGAAAAGAGAATTACTTTTTCTTTGAATTTTTAGAGAAACAAATCTCTATCTTCCTCTTTCTTCTTCGTTAGGAAATTCAAGAAGTTCTTCAGTTCTCCAATGGCTCCCAAAAGGCGAGCAGGAAAGAGGTGGCACCTCTACAACGAAGGGGCCTTCTTCTCCTTCCGGTCATCGAACGCCTATCGCGGGTAGGGATTTTTTCCCTTTTGACTCAGAGATTTTCATCTCTTCTCGAAGCCAGCCTCTGCTATTTCATGATGAATCAAGAATGACTCATTGCAATCCAGTGATCTCAGGAGTTCAACTCCCTTAATTCTCTTTACCAAATTTTAGGGGATTTAATTCCCTTAATTTCTCAACTGAAAATTTAGGAACTGAATGGCTTCTTCTCCAAGCTTCTGTGTGAAGCTAACCCTTAGGCGGTTCACATCCTGTCAAATGATAGGATGCGAAACTAGCCTTGAAACATATGCTGGACAGGACTTAAAGTCCTTAGAATAACTTTAGACACCAGTGCCCTTATGGCGAAGTTAGCCCTTGAAGGCTTCTTCGCGCGAGGCTAAGTTTCCAGAGCAAAGCTAATACTTGGATATTTTTCTGCATCCTGCCTTCATGTAGAGTGTGAAGTTAAACTGCAGCTGCAAAGCTAAGCTTTGGGGCGAAGCTAGTGTTAGGCTAGTTTTGCTCGGAGGGCGAGCTATGCCTTAGCAAAAATTACATTCTTGCTTTAGCTTTCCTTCAGCCGATGAGCTAATTATAGTTTCTCCTTGTTTTTTGCGGTGCACTACACTCCTGGTCCTCTGAACAGTCTCTTTGGAACAGCCAGGGGGCTTGATGGCAATGTTAGCCTACAGTTCCAAGGGCAGGCTTCATTATTCAGCGAGCAGAGTGCTCTTGGTTGGGATGCTCTTATATATGTCGGGGATCAGCGTACTATGAGGAGCATCTTAACTACCGCTCTCCTTAAGGATTCTGATCGGGAAAATCTATCGGAAGCCCGGCTTTACGTTCGGGGATGCAGCGCCAGATACCGATCGTCAACTGCTAGCTAGCGAGGGGCAGTGGGTTTTTCAAACTGAATGGCGAGAAGTATTATCTCCCGTCTATCCGCATCATTTTCCTTTGTCCTTCTTTTAATGTGTGACGAGGGCTCGGAAGATTCAGTGGCAAGTGACTCGGACTACTGACTCCGTTCACGTGGGGAGTTGATAGCTCCGTCCTCAGTTATACAAGGGCGGGTCCTCCTCGCTGCATATTGGGTCTCTACCCTGGGAACATACTTTCGAACATCCTAGTGGGAGAAAATCCTGCGGTGGCTTAGACTTTTGGAAATAAGTTCTTTAAGGCTCATGGTAATTATCCAGTCACTAATTTAGGACCCTAGGTGGATTCATCCCCCAAGGCATGGTGGAGGGACTTGACTTTATATGTCCTTGCCCATTTCGAAGAGGATCTGAGAGGCTGGGACTCTATGAGGCCATCAGGGTGACCTGTTATGGCAATCAGATGAGTGTAGCAAACTTCTATGCATCTTTGAGTTATACTGCCAAGCTACAGGTATTTTCTTCACCCCTGTTGGCGAACTGGGCATGGATTTGCATGAGATGTGGGAAGTCTCTGCTCTGCCTTTTAGGTCTCTCCCATATGAAGAATATTTCTTGTGCGAGGCAGAATTGGCACTTTTGGAGAAGTAGGAGCCCGCCTTGTTTGAGACTTACCGGGATTTCATGTGCCATCTTTACATTTGCTCAGCATGCATGGGGGTCATAAAGGAACTTCATGCAGTTTGAAGAGCTGGGAAAATTATTTGTTCCCCAACGTGAAAAGTACTCCCGAAGCAGCTCACTGTGAGTTTGCAGATGAAGACATCTTTCCCAAGATGGAAGATCATTCTCAAGGGATTTGATTTTGGAAGAAGACGATGGATCCTATGAGAAGGGTGATATTCTTCAGAGTTTCCACCACCAGGCTCGTCGACCGACGTCCCAGAAGGCACTTCTAGCTGGCTTCTAAAGATGCGTGGTGCCATCTTCCTCTGGTGACATCATTCATCTGACTGTCTTATTACCGGATGTTCGCTTAGTCCATGGTCATTCTCTCGACATCTTCTAGTGACGGTGTGCTGTATTCAAAGAGGCCTTCATGTATTGACGGAGGCTTTCTGTAGGCCACCTATGATGAAGTTGGGAAAGGGAACTATCTTGCCTCGCAACGGACCAAACCCCAGAATTGATTTGCCATATACTTATTTGATGGCATAGTTTGCCCTTCACTACCCTTCCATGATCCAAGCCGGTGAGGACCCCCCAGAAGTGTTCGAATGGCGCTTCTTTTTCGATTCGAGGGGTGTTCGTGGTTGCGAACTTATGTGGCTACGGTTCACAAATTATTATGCTGTCATGACGTCTACACCCTGTTTTCGGTGCTTTCCCTACATTTGTGATGCAGGCTACGGAGAAGAATTCAAAAGGTAGGAGATGGGTAGACGTCGCTGAGCCAAGGAGTCTTCGAATGGCTGGTTAGCATCCGGCCATCACACTTGTTGTATAGAAGCGGGGACACCTATTACCTAGAGCCCTATATTCTGAGTCGTTTGCTCGTCAATTTGGTATGACCAACTTGTATGTAGGTAATCCGAACAGCAACCTGGCCTTCATGGGAGCCTCATCGATGGCTTGTGCCTGGCTGTTCTATATCACTGGCTGTACTGAGCACGGTTGTGCATGCCGCTGAGGACTCCGAACCTTCAAACAACTTTGGAGTTCTATTAATGGTACAAAACTTCAACTCCCACCAGCTGGGTTTTCTATTAACTCTTTTGGTGTGAAGTTTGACTGCTCAACAGCTGAAGTGGAAGGTCACTGAGAGAAGCAAGGGCAAGAGGATTCGTGTGTCAGGCCTCGGGTATTTATTTGCTGTTAATGATAGTTAGGCCTCGGACGGCGGGAAGTCCCCGCTTTGAAGGGGATACATGTGCTGAGGCTCCAGCAGCTACTTCTGGTGGGCTAGACACGGCCCCATGGAACATGTGTTGACGTGGAAGAAGTGGAGGAAGAAGATTCTGACATCCACTTCAAGCGAAAGCAGGAAGGCGGATCTCGTAGGAAGAGGGTAATGAAGAAGCCTCATCGCTACGCTCCTACTGTTATTGCAGAGGGCAAATCATCTGCAATGCCTCCTCCTCCTGCTCCATTAGTTATTAAGCTATGGCCCCTAGGCAGACCATTGGTAAGCTATTTCGGACTCGAGTAAGACCAGCTCCGTTCTTTTAATACACTTTTATATGTTTCAACAGCTCATTGTTTACTTTATAATTCAGGAACTAAGGCGGTAAAGAGACCTGAGAGCTGAGGTTACCGGAGAACAGGGGGAGCATTATGATCCCATGTTTACTTATAGAGAAGGCGATGAGCCTAGCTATTTTGCCACCTTGGAAGAATCTATAGGTGATGTGGCCGATGTAGGTCCTTCGGGTGCTGGAACCTTAAAAGGGAGTCCCCTAACTTCCAGCTCTTTTTGGTGGACCACAGAGGGTTCGGCGAGTGGAGGTGGGCTGGCCGTCCGTGTTGACTCTACCAAAAATTTTTTCATGGAGCTTAAGAGGACTAAAGTCATTGTCGAAGGACTTCAGAGGGATACTGGGCGCCAAGGCGTCGAGGCGACACCATCTTTTTGGTACGTTTTAACCTTTTGACTCCTAACATTCATTATGCCTTACTTAAACAAAGTCTTGTCACGTCACAGATGTTCCGCCTTTAGGTGCATCGACTTCAAGGGAACCAGCCAATCTTTCTGAGGGAGTCAGGGGTGAAGCAAGTGCTTTGACCGCATTAGACGCTGCTGAGTTAGATGCCTTGTATCATGGTCTGCCCTCCTATCAACCTGAACCGGCATGGCCTTAAGAGACTGAAGGGACAGTGGCTACGGAACTGATCTCACTTCAACCATATTGGTAAGTGAAATGCCTGTGGTTTCGCCAGCATTGCCTATCCTGCTAAGGCGCGGAACTGAAGGTGATTGCCAATCCTACTTCTTTAACACTGGTGGTTGAGCCAACTTTCCCAGAAATAGTCACTAGTTCTACTTCGGTTTTGGCTGGTTGTACTGGTTTCAATGAGGACTCCTCCGAGATCACCGGTGATCCTTCAGGTTGCTTCAGCCAGTGCTTCTATTATTCTTTCCACAGTTATCCAGTGAAACCAGTGGAAGCTTTATCATCATGGGCTGCTTGTTCACCGGGGTTAGTTGAGGCCGAGAATCAATTCGTGGCTGAGTTAGTCGACAGCCTTTACAAGGGCTTAAAGCGATCCACTGCTTTAATCTTTAAGGGCTCGACTACCTCATTCTCTGTCTGAAGTGGTCCTCTCCCGAAGTATTGATAGTATTCGAGACTTAGAGGGACGACTAGGCCGCCACGTTAGAGCTTCTGGTGGACAAGCTTGAGAGGGACGTGGACGAATCGCCATCTTATCAATTCAGATCTGGATTCTTCATTTAATGAACAGCTTGCATATCTTGCTGTTCAAATGCGTGAAGCCCACCTTGCTGCTCAAGAAGCAGCTAAGGTAATTTTCTCTGACTTGGAAATCCTTGGACATGAAGAGAGTAGAACTCAGGGATGCCATAGTGTAATACCCCGTTCCGGAATACGTACTTAGTTGCGTATTCAGATTTTCGATCGTATTTTTTTGATTTGTTTTCCTATATTTATTCCGTATTATGAATTCCTTGTATGATTGTTTTATCTTGGTTGTGGATTCGTGGATTCGGAGTCAGCCCTAGTCTGAACCGAAGACCCGATTATAGTATAGTATTCGATTTGGCCTTTCCGGTGATTATATTTGACCGATTTCAGTTTCAAATGTTATTTTCCAATATATTAGATTTTCTGTGATTTTCTAGATTTTTCTTGGATTAAATTGAATTTCTTCAAAACCGGTGTCGGCCAGTGCCGCTGACCGATTCCCGGATTTTTAATTCTCAAACTGATTGGAATTTCATGATGGTCCTTTAGACTTTATCTTTTAGAATTGCATTTCCTACCTACATTCTTTTTCTGAGAATTTATGATTTTATGAAAATTCCAACGGAGTCGGTAGGTAACTGATTCCGGGATTTTTAGTTTTAAAACCATAAACTATTTCTTCAAACGAAATTTCACCATGAGTCTTCAAATATTATTCTGGATTTTTGGTAAAACTTTCAGATCATTCCGAGATACTTGAATTTCAGACATTTTTCCAATAATTGCAAATTTCCTCAATTCCCACAAATGCCACCTCATTTCCCACTCACATTTCCACCTAACCCCACTCATTCTCTCTCCCCCACAGCCGGCCAAGTGGCCAAGTGAGGGACACCTCACCCCTCCCTTTGCAAGAAAACCCCTCACATCTACCTAAATTCCACCCCCTTTACAAAATCCCAATCATATATATATTTTCCTTTACACTTTAACCCTTTTCTCCTCATTTCAACAAAAGAGAAGAAGCTCTCCAAAATCCCCTCTTCCTCAACCTAAACCCTAGCTCCAAGAACTCCCCAATCTCTTCACCTCCACCTCAAGACCTCAAGGGCTTCAACTAAGGCTTCATCAAGACTTCATCTTCAACCACCACTCCCAAAGCAACACCAAGATCAACTTCCTCATCTCAAGCTTCAACAACTAGTTGTGGATTTAAACCATCATCTCCACCTTGGATCAAGCTCCAATTAAACCATCCAAGTGAGTATCTTTACTCACCAAGATATGTTCCATTCCTAGTATACTTGTCCCCCCATATGTGCTCACATGTCATAAAAATCACATTTTTATCATCAAGAACAACCCCAATTTCTGTTCTGTAAACTGCTCCCCGACACCTATTAGTCGACTTGACTAGAACTAGTCGACTAGAACCCTTAGCTGGAACTTAGCTTTTCTGGAAAAACACAGTATTAGTCGACTACCCCATTATTAGTCGACTAACCCCTTCTGGAAACAAATCTCAACTCTCTGGAAATCCCTATTAGTCGACTCCTAAA